>CAJNOP010000024.1:1818077-1864781 GCA_905250075.1 Rotaria sp. Silwood1
CCTGTTGAAAAAGAAAGATATTTTAACTTGAAACTTTTAGAGATTTTAGAGCCGGAAGTTACTGGTCATTCCTATGATTTTCATCTTGATCGATCAATCTTTTGTCTTACTTTTATACTTTAACAAATAGACTTTGTTGTAACTTTTAAGAATGAAAGAATGTTTGGTTTTCGCAAGAATATCCGCATGGTTTGATATCTAATTTACATATCATTAGATGTAAAATAGGATTCTGAAAAAACTATGTGAATGTCTCAAAGTAAAAGTTGTGGTTATGAAAAATTTAGCATGTCGTCAGTGTCATATTATGCATAAACAATGACAGAATATTGTGTATGTTCGACCTCTACTATTCGATTTTTAATCGATGATCTTTTTTTAGCATCAGATGATTTGGCAGTTATCAGCTCAATACTTTCATAGTAATTCTGAGAAAACAATTGAATAAATTACAATAAATTTACTGCTAGAATACTCACATGATCATCCATATCTACTATAAATTTATCTGATTTTTTTTCAACACGATCCAAGACAGTTACAAAGTCAGTACTATGATACAATTTGAATTAACGCATTAAGTATGTATTTCATGTACGTAAATTCCAAGTATGGTAAGGACATGTTTTTTCATACCAAAATGAGACGACACAATGTTGTACGACGAAATGTATGCCCATTCTTTGGATTCATTCAACTGCTACAACAAGAAAACTCGGTTAACATTTTTATATAAATGATGTTGCTTAAAATAAGTGGTTAAATAGATTTTTTTTCGTTTCATCATTCTTTCTTCACAAAACGATGTATTTGACATGTGTTGGCTATTTATTCATGAGTATCCCATGCACATCTGATCGCAGTAAGACGATGCACCTTCGAATGCGTAAGTAAAGCTAGCACAACATTCAACCTTTGCTTGTCAGTGCTCATTGTCGGACTTGTGTTGGATCTCTAATTAATTATCCCGAGTGTAAAATTCTATTCTTCATCGAATGATAACCTGGCAATGATCGTCAGGGTGTGGATGTGTGGTCTGAGGTTGTTTTGTGGGGTGTAGATGAAGAAAACCACTGTACCCACAACCATCAATCCACACCTACGCCTACACTATATTCTTCATTTTTTTCTTGAATCGATAACAATCATTTGAATAATAAATGTCATTATATTGTTTGATTGAAACCGTTAATTTACTTATACTATCAATTAATGTTGAATCATTAATTCTATGTTTTAAATCAGACGAAACATTGTTAAATTGTTCTTGTATTTGTTCAGGATAATTCATACGAACTGTCGAAATAAAATCCAATATCTTTGAAGTCAATTGGTCCGAAGTCAAATAAATGAAAACTAGGTAAGGATCAACAAGATTTTGAACAATGTTAGCTTTCAAAAACCTTTCCAAGTGAAAATAGTTGCTCTCTATTTTCAAAATAGGTCAAAAATACTCCCGTAGAAAGAGACAGAAAATATTATTGAGAAAATTACTGTAGTCCATTTCATTCGTGTTAAAGTCAGGATATTGTTTGGTTATTGGATCTTGAAGTAAATCTTGTTGCTGAAATAGAAAAAATTGAGTGTAGCGTTGGTTACTAAGTATAGCAGTTGGGTATTATATGGATTGATTGAGGTATTTTATGACGATTTCACGATTGGCAGAAGGGTTCGATGAATGCCATTGGCTATTAGGCTTGATTCAACGAGATGAATGTATTCATTAAAAAAAGCTTTTGTTTTTTTATCTGCGATTTATATTAACAAATAGATCAATACGTAATATGACTATTAATAAACTGATGGAATGGAGTTATTTAATAGAATGGATTGAAAATCGATAAACACAATGAATTATATATTTGAAGTTAAATTGAACATCAAAAATTAGTTTCGGAAGAATGTAGATCGATCCGTGATTTTATTCATAGACATTAATTTAAAGGGGTGTAGATTTGAATAAATCTAGTCAAAAACAGATAAGCATTTTAAATGTAAATTCAATTAAAGAGCCATTATCAACACTAAAATGCGTTTATACGTTAATTAGTTAATGGTAGTCAATATTAATTTATATATAATGATCCAAAACCAAAAGAACTAGAGAAAATAACTGAAGAAGTTACCAATTGAGAATTCGATAGAGAAATGTTTGAAAGGCCTTCTTTTGTTAATCTACCATGTTTAAGATGTATTCCTGATGTATTTCATACATACGGGTTCACAAGAGAAATCGAAAGATATTTTCTTCGATATATAGTTTTTATATATCTCTTTAGATGAAAAGAACACAAATTGATAATAATGATACAATGTCAAAACGTCTAAAAACGACCAATTCAACCATAAATACTAATGATCATTTTGATAAGGTGATTCAAATGCATATTCGATCAGATTTTTAAAAGACAAGAATAATAATTCTTTTCATTTAGTTTATTAATAAATTTCGATCATCGATTGATGCAAACAGTGCAGATTCTCGACCATTTGATATTTTCAAAGAATATTTAAAAGGTAAATATAAAAAAATGATTAGACAAATCAGTTTGAAAATGTTTTAAGCTTGTACATATTTGTAGATTAAAAAATAAAATTTTCTGTACTTTTCACAAAACAAATAATTTTCTTCATAAGATTTTTTCAGAGAAAAAGGCTTCCGAAGAAAGAAAATATTTTGTTTTTATTATAGAATGTCTAGACGAAACTGATGATGCTACAATCCTTCCAACATTTATCAAAAAGACTATTCAAATTGTTGTTACATCATCAGTATCTACTGTTCATCATCTTGTATTTACAAAGATTGTTGGTCTTATGATTATTTATGTAAGAAAACAACTAATGTCTTTTCTACTACATTTTTCTTTTGTATTCAGCTCGATAATATATCATCGGAAGCATTACTTGATATAACACATGAAATAGTCGAAAAACTAATTGAATCATCCATAAACGCCGATATGTTCGTTATCAATAAAAGAAATTTTGTTCATATACATAAATTTTCTTTCTTTTTAGTATGATTGAACTTTTACGAAGTATTTATTTACAATTAGTTAAACGCGATGAAACTCAATTAGGTTCATCATTAGCAGCATCTATGTGTCAAACTATTGTTCAAGAATTAGGAAATACAACGTAAAAAAAAAGAATCTGAGATTTCTATAAAATTAATATTTGATATTTAGGTGGACAGAAGACAATTATTCTAGTCTTATAGCTGTGATAAAGTAAATACAATTATCCCAAAATGTACTCATCGAAATGAGTAATTTTTATTTTTTGGGCTTTTAGAACACTTCCATTTGCTGATAATGAAAAACGTACATTCATTGATATAATGTTTGCAATAGATTTTGAATCATCAATTGATCAATTGCCAATATTTGTTCTAAATATTCTTCAATTATGTATTGATAATCGTTTAGAAAATGAAATAACAAGTTGTAGTACATATATTTTCGATCGTTTAATACAATATTTTATTAATCTTGATTCAAAATCAAATGAGTAAATTAATATTCGATATTATTTCATTTCATTTCACTTATATGATTAATTATAGTAATAAACAATATACATCAAATATTCGTCTTTGTATTGTTCACATTCTAAATACTATTGAATTATCATCTGATCTGGGTATTACATTATTACGAACATTTAAAGTAGAATTAATAATATTTTCATTATTTTTCTTTCATTCTTGAATTTCTTTTTTTCTGTTTTTATATAGAAAATTCAAAGTAATGATGTATCAAAGATATTTTCTCCATTTTGTCTGGCATTTATATTTGCCTTGCCAAAAGATCGAACAATCAAAGGAAAAGTAAATCAAATAAAAGAATAGAACACCATTGATCGAATGATTATTGATGAAAATATATTTTATCGAAGACGACTGAAATAGTAACATTTACTATTTTGTTCTTATACAGTCAGTAATACGAACTGTAAAAGAATAAATAGTTGATACTACTATTTTAATAGTTATCAATGAATGATCATTCAACTGATGGCTACTCCCATGAATAGAAATATTAATGTGATAATAATTTGTTCTATTATTTAGTTTATAAAACAACTTAAAATGTCATTTGACCTTGTTTGTCAAACATTTGAAAAAAATAATGAAGCCTTTTGGCTTATACTATTTACAAAAATAAATTATAATGATTTTTATCGAGATTATTTATTACAACTTGCAAAAAAAGAGTGAAATGCAAAATAAAATATTTGCTTTATTTCTTTTTATTTTATTTTAATTTTTCTTTTTAAGTTTATTTGGTGGTGATTTAATTCTTTCGGGTTTAATTGATTTTTGTTTTCAATTACTTGATGAATATAGTCAATCACAAACGTTAACTAATGAATCATCATTTTCAGTTATTGAATTATTAAAAACATTGGCTTCAAAATGGCTTTCAGACATTGTTCGAGTATAATTTCTATATGTTTAATTTGTTACTGAAAATATATATAAAGATAATATTTAGTTACATAAATCTATTCAAGAAGATATTATACATCGTTTATTTGATCGAATTCTTGAAGCTAAAACAAATGATCGTACTGTGAAACATTTTGTTGGTATATTTTTAAAATGAAAAACTAAATTTGATATTTTTTTTTTTTGTTAATTTATATATATATATATATTTTAGAACAATTATATGATGTGATGAAAACGAATAGTCATCGATTTGTAAAATGGCCCGAACAATTAAAAGATCGACTTGATCAAATTTTATTAATGCGTTATGATTTAGCACATGATGTAATTGATGCATTTAAACCAATTATTAAATTAAGTGGTAATACACCGTTTCGTGAAACATATTTTCAATTACTTCGTAAAGCTATGTATCGACCGTAAGTATTTAAATGATTTAAATCATAGTTTTTTTTTTATTTCATGTTTTAGTCGTCTTGATTGTCGTCGAATGGCTGTTGATGGCTATTTGATTTTATTAAAACATGCGAAATGGTTAATACGACCACCAGCTGCTCAAGCTAGTCAAATGACAATGTTTTCTTTAGTAGAAGTAAATTTATTAGATTTAGCTGTTGAAGAAAAAAAAAAAGAGATATTTGTTTTTGGCATTTTCTGTCTTTGTAGCGTGGTGCAACACAAATGAATACAATTAATTCAACACAACGTTCAACTGAAGGACAATGTATTGAATTATTAATGCAATTAAGACGAAGTCTTACTCAACAATATGATGTTCGATTAACTGTTTATGAAGTATGAGATCAAATGAAAGAATTTTTTATTAGAATTAATTTTATTTCATAGGGTTTATTACCTGTTCTTCGTAAAAGTCCAATTTTAATGGCACCTATTCTTGATATGCTCATCTCTCAGGTAGGAAAGAAATTTTTTTAAACAAGTGAAATATTTTTGATTTAATCTATTCCAACCGAATGTTAACAAATACTCCGATGTTCTAAAGGACCATCCAAATCGTGAGAATTTCTCCACATGAAAGATTATTCAGTAAATCTGGATAATAAGAAATAGCGATGTTTTCGTTTGGCTACATGTGACAGTAACATGACAGAAACTTCTAAACTCATTTTTTGTCTGCAATTATTAAAGCAGTGTATCCTGTCATATTTTCAATGCAACATACCTATCGTTAGGAAGAGAATACCTGTCTCACCGTTAGAAAGAATATACATTCTATATCTCAATTAGGATGTGAGTGTTTCCACACAACTGTCCTTAGATTTCCATTGACTTTTTTTTCCTGAGAAAATTTAAGTATACTAGAGTTGTAGCCATCATCAAGTTGTGTAGAAATTGATATTTGATTTTCAATTGACTCATACACTAACTACAGCAAAGCACACTCAACATTTGATTTTATCAAAAATGACTCCAGAAACCTGTATGTATTGTTGTTCATGAACGGTCTTTGAAAATTGCAATTTAAATATTGAATAGAGCATAGCAAGTGGTCTGCGTAAAATAACTTTCAGATGCAAATTTGAAAAAATGGTATTCTTTGCTAAAATTATACTACTTATAAAATTCATGTAGTCAATTAAAAACTCAAACACATAACACTTAAAAGGAAAACTGATACTATACTTATGCAAACACCAGGCGGGGAATGGGTGTTGATGAAATAAACAGTGGTACACTCATGTCTACAATCGATTTACTTCATTCACCATTGATGACTATACTAATTGAAATATAATTCCTCATTCTCAATCCATCAATGAAAATCCAAATACGACATCGATTTACACACTAATTCGAGTGTTGATATTAATTTACACTTCGGTCCGATATGGGACGGCAATCTCAGTGTGAAGAGTAACAGAAATAAAGATATACACCTTCCATCTAATCATACGAGTATTTTGATATCTTTGTTCGCTTATTTGATCTCATCGATAGTAATTTAAAATTATTTTTATGAGAAATACTAAACTAAAAAGTTTTATCATTTAATATAGATTGCCTTATACTACGAACCAATCGACGATAAATGTACATTAAATTTATCTTCTTGTTTAATTGAACGTGATGATAAAGTACAAGCTGTTGAACCATTTGTAAGAAAAAGATCTTTGCTTTTTTTTGTTTTTCAACAAACTATTTAATGCTGATTTTCTTTAGGCACATTTACTTCATTGTTTATGTCTGTGTTTACATCGTGCTGATTGTCTATTAAAAACAAATTCGAGAATTTTCGATGAAGATCCTGATGTATCAATTTATTTGAAAAAAGCAACCGATATATTTAAACGATTAATTATTTTATTTGATAATGATGAATTTACTGATTCAGTTGGTGTAAGTTTAAAAAATAATCTCTTCCATACGTGAAACTGATAGAGTTTTGCTCGATGAATCGGTTAAAATTCTTGACCGAATCCCCACATAGTTCTAGGAGATTCCAATAGCAACAACTTCTGTTACGTTTCATAAGTGCTAATACTATGGTTTGACTAATCTTGTTCAATAATGATATGATTTGTTTATAATTGATAAGTTTGATCTATTTATATTTGAAATAATTCATTAACACAACTAAAAGACATTTCAATTCGTGAAAAAATAATATTGTCGACAGCATGATAAGGTGAACTAAAACATACAGTTTTTATATTAGGCTTCCTATGTTAAGGTTTCTTAATATCTAAATATTTTTATAGTTACATGATGCTGGTAGCTATCAAAATCTTGACAATAGAACAGAATCTTTTCCGATATTTTCTAATGAAAACATGAACTGAAAACTACAAGTTATTGAGGTTTTTGTGAGAGTCGATTGATCTGCCTAACTTTGGATCTGGGGTAACTAGTGAAAAAAACAAGCTACGTAGGCTAGATTTTGTGTCCTTAGAATAAAAAAAAACCGAACCAGTCTGATTTCAACTATGATTTCTGTTTTTAATTTATTTTGAAAAATCAATTTTAGGTTAAAGGTTTACCTGATGATAAAACTAGTCCACAAATGTATACACTTTGTATTGATATATGTAATGTTCTTATTGAATATAAATTTATGCGAATAAAAGATTCGTAAGTGAAATAAATAAATTTTTCTATTTATTATAAAAACGTTTTTTTTTTCTAGAGAATCAACTGCAAGTATTTTAAAATCTATTGATCAAGAATCTCGTCTTTATGATAAAATGTCTAAAGCAAAATTACGTTTACCAACAACAGGAAAACTTATATCATTCACATGTTTAAAAAGATTTTTACATTCAATTTTATGGTCAAAAATGTTTAATGCTGATTTAGATACATCAAATCATAATATTGATATTGATTTACTTATTGATGATATAAATTATCGTACATATGTTATGCGATGCTGTTTATCAAAATTACGTGCTATTACATCACATAGTATTAAATATTATTTTGATGCTGAAAATATGCGACAAGAAAAATTACAAATGATGTTAATTGATCTTCATACGTAAGTTAAAAGATAATAGAAAAATATTAAACTATAATTTTATAAATTTAATAGAATTTTATATCAAGCTGTAACAAAAGATATTAATATTATATTGACAGAACAAATTTTACAATTAATCGTAGAAGTATGGAAAATTATTGTAAATAATTTTCGTGGTGCAGCAACTTTAATGATTGATAGTGCAATGAAAGCATTATCTGGTGATTCTGATGCAATTGATTCAAATATAAGTTATAGTCAAACTGATCCTCAAACAGCTCGATTTGCTGAAAGTTTTAAAGTAAAAATTAAAAAAAATTTTTTTGTTTTTCGTATTTTATTTTTTATTTAATAAAATTAGGCTATTTATAAAAGAATTGAAGGTGAATATAATCGTGTAATAGAAACAGCAGCTGTTGATGGATCAACAGCAAAAGCATCGGGTTGTTTAAAAGCATTAATTTATGTTGCTGATATTCTTGAATTAGCATTAAAAGATGGAGAACATATTGATCGAAATGAATATCAATCATTTGCTGAATGGGCTAGTTCAACTTGTATGCAAGGAAAATACGGTATGATGAACAAAGTTTTTTTACACGATCACTTTATATATCTATTCCTTATCAATCAAAGTAATAGATATCTATTATGAGAGCGTATGAAAAAATTTCGAATGTTTATATTCGTAAAGATGAAAATTGTTTACAATCAAAAATAAAAATAAAAGTGAATAGCTATAAAATAGTCGATCTGAGTTCTATTTGTCGTCACCATTTAATTATTCTAATGAAACTTTTACTCAAATATGTATGTTTTTATATAATGTATTGTGTTGAATAAAAATTCAAAATGTATACACAAATGACTCACATGGATAATGGACTAAACTTTTTTGGACACTAAATAATAAAATCTACGATACGTCTCCTATTGGTTCGTTAAATATTCGCCACATTTCATCAGCCATGTCTTTTAAGAGAGAAGGCTTTTTTCTAATTTATCAAGTACCTATGCTAAACCAAGAAACAAGGTTTTTTTTACATGTCTTAACATTACGAATGCATACCTCCATGTTATATTCAGATACATAATAATTTATGAAAATAAAATTGCTCATCTATAGGCTCAGTTTAACTTTATATTTTCTGTATAGATAATGTTGAATACATATGTGTAAGTCTGTTGTTGAAGAAATGTTAACTTGATTGGAATAAATCTGAAACCTTCTAGAATCTTATGATTTTTATCAAACATTTTACAGCATCTACTTAAGGATATAAAAAGTCAAAAGTCAGATATTTAAGAGAAAGAGTCAATAGAAAAGAAAGAAAAGTTGTGCACTTTGCATGGGGATTTGCTACTATGATCTTATTGATCCGTATACGGTCACGGAGATACATAATTGTAATACTGAGCTATATGAATTATTTAAATATGGTCGAAGATAACTCATTCTATTGTTTGACGAATATATAAAGACTTTATTCTCTTCGTTTTGGACATGATTGTGTCATAATCTCTCTTTCATTTTCATGACCTTAAATAAAGTCAATAAAATATATGTATATATAGACTCTTTCAAAATACAAGAAAAAAAAAGCAATGATATTCATTCATTTTCTTAGATTTAGATGCTTTTCTTTTAAAGAAAAGAGCAATATAGCCAGAAGAAAGAGAAAAATCTTCTAATCTAACGGTGTTCTATCCTCAAAAAATTTTAGTATGGTCTCGCAGTGTAACAACACAATTCATGAATCTTTGATCTACTTCATTCTAATACATGAAACTTATGATATTATTTTTTATTTTATTTTAGAGGATCATCAATTAAGTAAAGCATTAGTTCGTCTTCTTATTAAACTTTCATCAAAAATCAGTAATCATGCACCACTTCTTCGTAAAATTGCTATGGATATTCATGGTCAATGTGAAGATGTTTCCGAAGATGTAAACTTCATTTTTTAAAATCAAATTCTAAAATCTTTTTTTATTTATTCATAGACTAAATTTGTTCATCAACCATATTTTGCTATAATCAACGAAAAAACTCATATGGTTATATTAAATAATATTGTTCTTGTTGATTTAGAAAGAATGATAAATAGTCTTGAATGGATAATTCAAACTCAAATATTATCACATGATCAAATAACACATTTTTGTGGACAATTATCATATTCATTAACAACATTTGGACAAATTTTACAATGTCGATTAAAAAATAAAATGACAATTATTAATATAGTTAAATTATTAACTAAATTATATACTATTCTTGATGAATTTACTCGTCAGGTATAAATCAAAGTTATTCTTATTTGTTTTTTTATACTTTATCTTTTATTTTATAGATGATTAAAAATAAAATACCAATTCGTGATGAATTTGAAAAACTTGCATCAATATCTGGTTCACAATTACAACAGCCTTGTTATGGATTTTTAACTTATACAATGGTATTCTATTTGTATAAGATAGAAAATGAAAGAAATCTTTATTTTGTTCTTGTTTTTAGAGTTTGGAATTAGATGATGAAGAAGATACAGTCAAAAAGAAAAAGAAAAAAACAGATAAAAAAGATCCAAAAAAGGCATAAAATTCAATTTATATAATACAATAATAAATTATATTTATATTTCTTTTTCTGTTTTTTTTTTAGAAAAAAAGTGTACTTAAAGATACATTAGTACCAAAATTAGTCTATGAAATGGAACAATATGAACGATCATTACTTGAATTAGGCAAACAACAAGATGTATGTTAATAGTTTTTCAGATATTTTTATTTTTGTCTCTTTTGTTTTCTGTTGTAGAAACGTTTATTAGAAACATTTAAAATGTCAGCTGTACGAGATTTTCGATTTAATTTGGATAGTATATCAGATGAACAAAGAACATTACGAACAAGTCATCAAGAAAATCAAGCTGAAGAAGAAGAAGAAGAGCAAGTTGATGAAGAAGACAATGAATAAATTAACTGTGTCACATATATATGATAATGTTCTTTTTCTTTTGTGTATTCTATTTTTATATTTCTTTGTAAAAGATATTTTTTGTGCAGATATAATTAGATTTCAATAGGATTTATCAGATAATGTATTATTTCTTTCATTTACTATTAAAAATAAATTTCGTCATATATATTATTTAAAACGTTCGATAAGAATTTTCAATTAATGTTGCTTAATAGCTGATACAGCAGAATAAATGAACCTTTCAATATCTCTACTATTTCTTACTGTTTTGGACTGAGCTTTTTTTCCAAAAAAATGCAGTATGATATTGTCTACAAAACCAAAGGAAGACTTCTGCTAAAAATATAGAGGCCGAAAATGTATTGCTAACAATATAAAATTTTCAAAACATATTTCATAGTTCCGCTGACAATTTTAAAAAAATCTCTATAACTCTTCGATTGACTACAACATTATTAAATACACAAAACAAAAGATAATATTGTTATGACTTTAAAAAACTTTCTTTTGATTCGAAAAAGTGTCCCTGTCTGATTCTCTTCGCTCATCATCAACTATGTTTTTTTAAATTGTAATTATATTTCTACGGAGCCTTCTCAATCATCAATTTTCGTTCACATTTTTTCTTCAACGTTCGGTACTGCTTCATGATCATATACAAAGCAGTATACATAAGAACGGATCAAATTTCTTTTGCAATAACAACCATCGACATCTGCCATTATTAAAAACTTTATGAGAGGAAGTCGTTGGGTTTGCAACAAGTATTACCGAATATCTGTTTTTACATTAATTATTTATGTTTGAAATATGATTGCTTATTCATTTGTTAAAAATTTATTCAACACAATTACATACATGACCCATGGGTGAGCCACTTTTTAAGAAAAAAGTATGAATTAGATCGTTTTTTTTTTGTTTCTTTTGGATAATAAACATTTACTAAGATACTTCAAAGCACTATTTCAAGCACAATGAAGTATGCGCGAACAAATGCCATATACGAAGAATAATATCATAATAAAAACTATTGAGAAGTATATTCTCTAGATACAAGATTCATACTAAGCAATTTTCTGTTGTAGTTTTCACCTCGTCAAAAGTAAAAAGTATTTAGGCATAATTCAGCAAAACTAGAAAGTGCAAATTAAATGTTTTACCTAAAATAAACCATTTGTTCGAAAGCACAAAGTTTGTGTTACAAAGACATGTTTTTCCTTAAAACTGAAACAAAGCAACGGATGTACATATTGCACCAAAGACATTTATTAGGAAAATTATTAAGTGATCTATTCAAGTTCTACAGAATGTGCATTAAAGCTTTTACATATTTCAATACCAGGACACAAGACATACGCAAAAGAAAATCAATTCTACGTTTGGAATTTGTTAGCAGTACATTATTCTGAATACTCTCTGAACAATTTTTTTTTACTTTTACTTTTTTAGTCAATTCTTCTCTATAGTTTTTGTAGACTATTTCATGTTACAAACCTTAGAAAAAAATTCAATTCGAAATGTTACGAAGTAGCAGAAATATTGAGAGGTTCATTTAAATTGAAAAATTATTTAGCATGATCTTAGGAAGTTTCATCATTGATTTGTTTTACACTAAAATCATCTATTTCAAATTTTCATTATTATTGAATCTTTTAATGGTTCTTTTTATGATTCGAAAATAATAAAATTTTAAGAATAGTACTCAAGTATAAAATGATAGTCTGATTTTACAATAGTTTTATACATCTATAAAAGATACTTGAGATTCAACCATCTTTAGAAAAAAAAAATTAAACATAAAATAAAAGTCCAGCGAACCTTATAATAAAACTTTCATGATAGAAACCGATATCTTTACAACATCGACTATAAATTAAAGTATATTTATAACGAAAAGATTTCACCATTACTCTTACAAAAAAGAAAATCTTCATGGAGAGCAATAAAGATGATGTGATCTTACTTGAACAAATTTATCAACAACGATCATTCCTACATAAAAAAATTAGTTTAACATTACCTATATGTGCTTTATTGATTGTGGTTTTTGTTTTATCGGCATTCATTGTTTCAATATTTTCATTGTATTGGACTCAAAATACTGTATGTTTTGTAAGTAATAATGAAGCAATTAAACCAGACCAACCTAAATCAAGACCAGTTTATTATTCTCGACCAAAACGTAGTTTAACATCAAGAAAAGCTGATATTCCATGTTTCAATTTTGATTGTTGTCATACATCTCTTAATCCTAATGCTCCGTGGAATCAAAGTCGACTACCGACAAATGTTTATCCTATTGATTATCAGTTGACATTAGAATTATTTGAATTAAATGAAGCACATGATGAATATAGTGGTACAGTTGATATTGTTCTTGAAGTTCGGTCAGCAACAAATGATATAATTCTTCATGGTGATTTACTCCTTTCCAATGTTACTGTAACTCAACGTGCAAGTCCGAACAATATTCCATTGGTTGTTGATTGTGCTGTACCATTTCCTAATACTCAAACACTGATTATACATTTGGGAGAACAACTACGAGTTGGTTTTACATATGATCTTCGTATTTCATTCTTTCGAGCATTAAGTGTTCATGGAACTGGAATATTTGAAAATCAATTTAATAAAGACCCATATGGAACAGAGTAAATAAAACGAAAATAATTTAAAAAAAAAACAAATTATAATTTTGTTTTTCTTGATTTGTCACTTATTAATTCTAGAACATCTCGAATAATATTAACGCATCTGAAACCAGTACATGCTCGAGAAGCATTTCCATGTTTTGATGAACCAGGTTTTAAAGCCAAATTTCAATTAACAGTAATGCATGAGAATAATACTAAAGCTTTGAGTAATTGGGATGAAGAGGTAAGAAAATAAGAAAATATATTTTTCATCTAATCTGAAATTAATTTATTAGGAAAGTTTTGAGATTCAGAATACGATTTATACTGAATTTCAAACAGTACCACCAATACCAACTGCATTAATAGCTTTTGCAATATTTTATATTGATGATTTTGATAAGAGAACAGCAATAGCAACACATCCAATCACTAATCGAAAGATTGAGGTATGTTTCATTAAAAAAATTTTTTATTTAGTAAAATACATCTGTTTTTTGCTTTGTTCAATTAATAGATTAATTTATGGGCACGAAAACCATTTTTTACGAATGATAATGGAATCTATGTTGATGGACCGCTCAATATGATTCAACGAACTCTTACTGCTTTTTTAAATATTTTTCAAGAAGTACAAACTCCTATTGTACCAAAACAAATAGGTTTAACTAACTATTACTGATTCTAATGATTTATCATTTAAATTCAAATCTAATTTAGATATTCTTGCCGTACCTGAATATCCATCTGATGCAGTATCACATTGGGGTCTCATAATATTTTCTGAACGTAGTCTTCTTCATAATCCAGAAACAACATCTGAAGCTGAACATCAAAACATTGCTTTAGCAGTTGCTAAACAAATAGCTGAACAAGTTTGTTTTTTGTTTAAATCTCATTTATTTTCAAGATTATTGTTTATTATTTTTGTAAGTGGTATGGAAATTTGATTTCATTTCGATGGTGGACAGATTTATGGCTACAAGAAGCAATTTCTAATTATATGAAATATCATGCAGTTGATATAGCTTATCCTGAATGGAATATTGTATGTTTTAAATGTAAAACTAGAAAAAAAAATTTTTATATTCTTTATTTAGCATGATCAATTTTATACTGGAGAACTTTTACCGACTATGTTTGACGATTCTTTGAGTACATCACATCCAATACTCAAACCAGTTAATAGTCCAGCACAAATTAATGAATTATTTGATAGTATTGAAACAACAAAAGCAACAGCAATTTTAAAAATGGCTGACTATTATACGGATAAAACTACGGGTTTTACGAACACGACGTTAGTTAATATTGTGGTAAGTTAGTCACGGTAGTTTGATAAGATCATTAACAGGAAAAAAATGTTAAATGCAATATTTTATCCAGTACAGAGATGGAGGGAGCGATGCCTCTCCGAAAATCGAGTTGCTCCTGTCAGAGTTTGTTGTCATTGTACCACATATAGGGATGTATAATTTCATTTTACTGACCACTGATGTCATCGACTCAATGTAGTTCGTACACGCCGGCATTAATGTTCACTGCAACATTGAAATACACTGCTACAAAAGGCATATTTTGATAGAGTTAGTGTCTCTATGTTGCAGGAAACGCATCAGTAGTCATTATTTACATCAACATTGCACATCCCGAGTCACATACTATGCGTCTTTGTTTCCAAAAAGATGTGTTTACCATATTGAAATTTTAAATAGCTCCTCCAAAAGAGAAAATCGCAATAAAGCACTGATTAAATGAATGATAAATCTATTTTGAAGCAAATTGAATTAAAAATTTCGGATTATTCAAATATTCAATTACTATTTTTATTTATCATTTCAGCATTAAATTGTAAAAGAAATTATGACTATTTGAATCTTTCATGTGTTATACAACTAGTTATAATATGTCTTACAGTTTAAGAGAACTAAACTTTTATATAATCGTACCCTATAGATGCTATGAAGCAAGAAAAGAGTAATAAATAAGACTTGTTCAAAGTAATCAATAAGATCCTTTAGATAATAAACAGAAATTAAACTGTTTGGAAATGAGTAATCATTTTCGACGCGTATAAAACTCTTAACACTATTATAGAAAGTTTTCTTTACAAAACTGAATTCGATAAAATAAATATCAATCAAGTATTTCTTTGACTCTTATCGATAATATTGAGAATAACTAATAAAGAAGCCATTAGAATGTAATTCTATCTAAATATTATATAAGTGCGTATGTATTAATGTTGCATACCAAACTCATAACACCAGCCTCAAAATCTACTTACAAGAGAACTGCACGAGGTGATAATTCGCGTTTGAGATGAGATCTCAGTCACACGTGGGGCTCGTTGGTAATAGAAGAAATCTAGAAGGATTCTTTTCCATACAGTGCCTGTTATACTGGATTCTTTACCTTTATCATTGTGTTTAAAAAACAAACAAATAAACAAATTTCGACCAAAAACTTTGTCCAAGGACAGCAATTGAAGTTATTAGAATCTCCTAAAAACTTCAGTCCAAAAAAAACTTGACTGTTCTCGAGAATAATCAACTATTCTTTGAGCTGAAATTTTCAGAAGCTTCTAATAACTTTGAGAGTTGTCTATGGGTAACGTTTTAGACCAATATTGTTTTTTTTTCGGGTTTTTTTTATAAATACCGTGTCAAAAGTAAAAAAAACTAGTGCTTCTATTCTCAATATCTCAAACTTGAAATATCATCTCGGATGATTTCATCGTTATCAATGATGAAGGAGAGTCCCTAACTTCATTGCTAACATAAAGACTTGATTAATTAACAGATCATCTGTCAAAGTTATTTTTCATTTGCTATATGTATCACAATTCAAAAAATCGAAATTTTCGGCTGAATAATATTCGTTCATTTGTTTACCACCAGTTATAGAGCTCTAACTATCTTCATCAACCGTTATTGAAAAAAAACATGTGACTAATTATTTTGATAAAATATCAGAACATTTTTGTTTGTGCTAGTTATTCTTTCTTTTTAATGTCTGATTACCAGTGTTTCATCATGTGTTATGGTCGAAGAAGTAGCGTCTCTTCGAATATCAGGTTGACCTTTCTAGAATTTGTAATTACTCCTCCGGACGAGAAGACCAGAATCAAACACGACTGATGACTCTACTGCATAGTTAACCTGTAATGATAAAAAGTAGCTCTATTTGTTTTTGTTTTTGCTTGATGAAATGAATTGTTTGATGTTTTATGGAAGATCCTTTTTTTTAAAATGAAGTGAATAGTGAATATTTTTTTATTGAGAATTCTTTAAAGATTATTGTAACAAGTTAAAAATAAGTCAATATGTGTTTATTTAATTTTAGTCTTATCTTCATAATAATGAATTTGGATATCTTATACCAGATGAATTCCTTAGTAAATATACGATTGGTAGTTGGACAGGTCTAGATTTTTTTGATCGTTGGATATTACAATCAAATTTTCCAAAAGTATTCGTTCGTTTTCTTTATAATAACAGTACTAGCACATATACTTTTCAACTTATACAAAGTCGACATTTAAGTGCACATATGTATGACTATGATCTTTATCCACCTGAAACAAATCCATTTGGTTATATTTGGTATATTCCAATAATATGTCGATTTAGTAATAATCCAACAAGCTTTACATTAACTCGAACATTTTTTCTTGATCAGGAAACAACGAATATAAATTTTAATTCTTCTCATTATGCGTATTATTATTGTAATACTCATTTTGCTGGATATTATATTATGGATTATACACCTGAAAATTCGGTAGAATTAGGTGCTGCTTTAGATAATAACAATGTTGATTTAGCTGACATTGATCGAGCTAATTTATTAAATGGTGCATTTTTAAATGCTCAAACCACTGAAGAAAGTTATGCTATTGTTAGATCATTTACACAATTTTTATATCGTACTGCATATACAGATTTACTTCCATGGCAAACATTATCATATCATGTAAATCGTATGTTAGATGTACTCGAATATGAATCATTATTTCGTGTTGTTCAAGTAAGACAAAAATAATATTTTAAGAAAAATAAAAAATTGATTAATTTATTATATTTTTCTTTTGTTTCTTTTGTTTTCAAATAGAAATATTTTCAACTTGTTGTTCGAAATTATTATACAACATATGAAGCAAATTTATGGAATACTAATGGAACATTTGCTGAACAGTAATTAAAAACTTTTTTATTTTTCTATTATTTATGTAAAAAAATTTTTCTTTAAGAATTCTCAAAAATATAATTATTCAACTTGCATGTCGACTAAGATTAAATGAATGTATTGATAAAGTAACTTTATTATGGAATGAAGCATTTCCTGCTTTAGTTAGTGGAACAGCTAATAATTCGTCAGTAGACTTATTTTTTATTTTATTTGTTCAAGAAAGTAATATTTGTATTTTGTTTTAGACTAGCTGCTCATACTCGAGAAGTAGTCTATCAAACTCATTTTCAAAATACATACAATGATACTGAATGGACAGTAGTTTCAACTGATTTTCATTATTCTATTGATGCACAAGAACGTTATCGTTTACTCAAAGCACTAACACAATCACGACAACCATGGCATTTATATCAGTAAGAAAATAGATTTGATATTTTTAGTTCTAACTTGCTTGTTTTTCTCAATTTAGATTTTTATATCGTGATGCAGAAAATAATCAAGATCGTGATGTTGATTTATTATCAGTGTTAACATTACTTGCAAAAAATCCTATAGGTTAGGAAATTTCAAATATCTAAAATTTTCTTTCTACATTTATTATTTAATAGGTCGTGAATTAGTCTGGTATTATTATCGAGAAAATTGGGCTAAACTTCAAGCTAAGTATGTCTTTAGTTTTTATCTGTCATATTTGATTTCTTTTCTTTTTTTTTTCTATTGTAGTTATGGACGAACAAATCAGAGATTAGGGCAATTGCTAATTGATATAACAGCAACATTTGAAGATGAATTTCGTGAGACTGAGGTAAGATCTACAAATGATTATTAATTTTCTATATTTTATTATTATATTTAGTTAATTGAATTTCTTGCGTCGACACCAGGTGTTGATTCAAATGTTGATGCACGTTTTTGGGCACTTGAACGAGCAAATATGAATTATTGGTGGATAGTGGATAATTCAAAGGACATGGCTGAGTCATTCAATGTTGATGAGAAACATATTTGACATAATTTCTTTTTTAAAAGCTAATCTATAATTATCTTTTTCTATAAGTCTATTCTTTTAATTCGTTTAAACAACGTAAGAAATATTCATTGATCAGCCGATCAATATACTAGAATTTGATTGTTCATTTATATGAAATGAGAACTCAAATGAATTGAAATTGACAATATTCAAGTATTCTATTATTTATTGTATATTAAAACAAAATTTCTTGTACAGAAAATCATTTTAAAATAGGAAAAGCGATTATTCGTCGCATATTCGACAAAAGTGCGTAATTCCTATTTTGCTTCTCACTAACGTCTATTTGCATACATGTTATTCAATCACATGCAGTACTGTGCAATCGAATGTTGATAGTCATATTTTGAATTTATCAAAATCATACTAAAAAACAAGAACTCTATTTACTGTCGGATGGTAAAAATGACAGCAGATAGAAACATCAAAATAAGAGGAACATATCGAGGGTTATGGAAAATTTTTTTAAATAATTACTACATATTCTCGTATAAGGTTTCATTTTCAATACGAAGAATTTGCCAAATATTCATATTTATATTCATGTCTAATGTCTTTTGTTCTTAAATAGATTGTTTATTATTTTCTGGACCTCAGTGAATTATTTCTTTGTCATAATAAGAAATTTTGTTGTCGATTTTATTTTTCAGCATGACAACTAAATATCATAGACTCCTTAAAATGGTTGCATAATTTTTTATTTTCAATTACTTACCAAAAAGTTTCATTTTTAATTATTGAAAAATATAAATAAAGTTCAATAAAGTATTTATATAAGATTTTATTCATAAATCCACTTAGTGAGTATTTCCACATATACAATTACACAAATTCATTTAATTATTCATAAATTAAAGCTAGAGGCCTGTGGATTCAAACTTTTTGACAGCGTCATCGAAAATTTTCTTTGTGTAAAACTGGCTTCGAAAAATTTTTCTTACCTAGCAAATGCACTTTTTTTTTGTCTTACTTATTAATGAGAATACCATTGTGATGCTTTTTTTTTCTTGAAACTTATTTATGAGGCTATATAATAGTGCATATTTGTCCATTCATTTAATATATGCAAAATAAAACTGTTACCATGCAAGACTGTACATGCTTGTTTTTTTCACTTATGTAATTCTGACACGGAATGCAAAAAAAAATTTTTACGATCACTCGAGCTTTGCGATAGTTAGATTGGCAGTTTGATACAGAGCTCTAACTAAGATACAGAAAACAAATGTTCTATATAGATTATCATCATAGATGTAAAGATGAACAAAGTAATTCTAAATTTTCAATATAATTTAAATAGTATATATATTGTAACAAAAGAAGAAAAGAAATATAATCGTATGATAGAGAAAGCAAAGTGCAACAGTATTATATATTATAATCACATTTTATCGGCTTCAGGGCCAATGGAAACCATGAAAAATACAACAAAGTAATGAAAAAGAAAAATTGAATTATTAAATAGGCTAGATGTCATCAAAAAAGAATTGTTATATTATTTAAATTCGTCTATCGTTCATCATCATCGTCACATATAAGAATTATGTTACCCAATTCGAATGGTGATATTTCATATCATACTAATGTTCCAACACGTTTCAATCATGCTATTAGCTATGTTGATTTTAATCAAGTACGATATTTTAAACTTAGAAATAGAATTTTCAGGAAAATTAAGAAAAAAATCTAGTTAGAAAAATAAGTAAATATTGTAATTTTATTTTCTTTAGTTTTCTGTTATATCAATATTCTGTCTGTCTCCTATTCTCAGATGACTTTAAGAAAAGTGTTTACTTAAGTTGTTTTTACTTTCTCTCTTCCTGTTAAACTTCTAATGATCAACTAGAAAAATCAAAGTTTATATAAATATACAAAAAAAAAAAAGAAAATTTGAACAACCAACATTATGAGTTTACTCAGTTTCTAAGATACTAAAAAAGACATAACTGAAACTTAGTAAATATTATATTGTTTTCACAGGATGATGAAAGTCTTGTTGATGGTTACAAGAAAAATGAATCTCCATTAGCACGAACCATTTCTATTCAACGATCTAATCGACAACAAACTATTCTTACACCTAGACGTTCAAATTCATCATTAGGTGTTACTTCTCTTCCTCTATTACGTGAGACAACAACAATATTTGATAGTGAAAGTATGTCAAAAAACAAAAAACAGAATTTATTTCTTTTACAATACAATTATAATTGATTTTTTTTAGGAAAGCGAGCGAAACCTTCGGTAGTGCCAATTGAAGAAGATGATGACGATGCAAAACAATCCACTACTGAATCAACTCCGCCAACGCAAACATCAAAATCAACTGTTACAAGTGATACTACTCAACAAATAAGTCCTATAGAAATGTCTGTTAATGAGAATAATAATAATAACAATAATAATAATAATAGTTCTGATACTACTCGAAATGGTAATGATAATTATGAAAATAATAAGAATTATATTCGACGTGACCGGACTGTATCACCACTAAAACATTTACCAAATAATAATATAAAACGAAGTAGTTCAGATGCACTTCTATTAACATTAGATATCAATAATGAAGAAGAATCACCACATATAATAAAAAGTATAACAACAACAAAAATAAATCAAACAAAACTAATACCAAAAAATAAATATATGAATAAAACTCCAACATCAACATTATTCATTACAAAAACTGGAAAATCATCACCAATTAAAAATAGTTCATCATTAAATACACGTAAGCATCAAGAATATATTTATTTTGTGCTTAAAAATCAAATTTTTAATTGAACAAGTAACAGATTGATAGTATAAATAGAGTATGTTTCAATTTAAAGTGTTAGCTATTAAGTCTAATTCAGTCACATGAGTTCTTGATGATTAAAAAAAAGGAATATAATCTAGAACAATATTGTTAAAATTCTAATTTTATATTGTTCTTTTTGTCATATACATTTTCAAGGCACAAGAAAATTTAATAGAAATTTTTATGCATAATAATAAATTTAATTCGAAAAAAGAAATCTATAAGATTTTTTTATTAAAGAAATAACTTAAAGAATTACTAGAACATTTAAGTGCGTATGTACATGAAAGAATTAAACTAAATATATCATCAAATAAATGTATTAATTTTGTAATTTCATTAATTGATTTGTTTTGTTGTGTTTTTTTAAACATAGCTCGAACACTTGCTGCTATACCATCAGTAAATGCTCATTCATTTCAAGGTGTTTTAGTTCGATTTTTTCGTAATGGTGATGAACATCATCATGGTGTTAAATTGGCTATTAACGAATTTGAACTTAAATCATGGGAAGCATTTCTTAATTATCTTGATCGTCAACCAAGACTTCGTTTACCAACTGGTGCTATAAAACATGTTTATTCATTAACTGGTCAAGAAATTCGTTCTGTTAATCAGTTTCAAAATCGACAATCATATGTTGTTGCAGCTGGAGCTTTTACTCGAACAAATTATCGTTTTATGTATCCTTTATTTACGGAAGAAACAGATGTAAATCTAAATACAAATACGCAACAAGATACAGTTCCTTATTGGAATACAAGATTATCTGTTCATCCACGTTGGCATTCACCACCTCCTAATAATGAACAAATTTTTCTATTACCTTATTCACAATTGAATATGTATGAAAGTTTGATTTTTAATCGAAATGTAACACAAACATTTGAAGAATGGTTACAAGATCAAGTAACAGATTTACTTACTCATTATACAAATCATGAAAATGTACGACATTTATTTGGTATAACAAAAGATAGTTTTATAGAAATAAAAAGTTTTTCAAAATTATTCAATATGATTAAAATAACCGATACATTTATTGGATGTACAGAAAATGAATATGCCGATGCAAAACATTATTTAGGAAAAATGACACCGCATGAATTATTTACAAATCGTCAATGGCTGCGACGATCAATTCATAGAACTAATCAAAAATATGTTTCGAAACAAAGTATTTATTTCAAAATAAAGAAAAAGTTCTTAATTAAACTTTGATTTAATATTTTCTTTTTTTTTGTTTATAGTTATTGAAAATTCAAAAGTATCATTAAGTTGGATGTAAGTTTAAAATATATAGAAACAATAATATTTCTTAGTTTGATTTCTTTTTAGTCATGGTTATCATGGTGAAAATGAATTAACAAAAAGACTTTATACTCTTCCAGAAAATGAAATACTTTATGTTATTGGTTCAATTTGTATTTTATACGAATCAAAATTAAAACAACAACGTTTCTATACAAAACATAATAATACAATTACTTGGTAAGAATTATTTTAAATCATAATTCATATATGGTTTTTTTTTTCTTTTGTTTTTTAATAAATATCATAGTGCTCATATTCATCAGTTTCAATCATTAGTTGCATCAAGTGAAATATCTTCATCAAAAATTAATCAACGAGCTTTAATACATATTTGGGATCATGTAAAACTTCGAACAATAACTGAAATACGTAAAGATCAATTTGGTTCTTATATAAGTTTATTATCATTTTCACCCAAAACAGATGATGATTTAATTCTTATTATTTCACGTGATAAACCTAAAATTATTCTATTTGTTGATTGGAAACGAAATGAATTAATTTATAGTATTACAGTGAGTGTCATTCAATAAGAATCAAATATTTTCTTGATATATATTCATGTGAAGCAGTTTGAAAAGTAATAAATGCAATAACCTTCATTCTTTTATATTATTGATATTACTTGCATATATCTTCTTGCAACATTGTAGATTTTTCTAAAGCTAAGAGAAGAAATCAAGTTCTTCTCGACATAAAAATGAATTTTAGTGGAATAGAAACTACATTGGAAAATCAAAGCCAGATTTAGTTTAATTTGTTTTTTTTTTGCTTTCTGAGAATATGAGTTCAGCATATAGAGGGACTATGAGTTAATTCTAAATTTATCGAGATGAAGCTTTCTTTTCAATTTAGTGCATGTACTATATACAGGCAAGGCCAGTCGTTTTTGGTGTTAGAGGAAACCAGACCAAGATCATCTTGTCCACATCAAGTATATACATTATCACTGCAGGTTCAGTCAGACGAGATATCCTGTACATATCACTCAATAGTATCGTTACGGTAGATCCAAATAGTTTAATAGTTGAATTGAATTAATTTTTAAAAATATATACGTCCTGCAGTACAGAATATTATAGGTTAATACATTTTAAGCATATTTGTATTTAACTCTTTGGTTATGGAGTTTTCGCAAAGATGATAAGGAGTGTATCTTGGCTGATAGAAGTTTGGAATGGGTATCTACTTCAAAGGAATACAGTGGACTACATTAGGTTTTCACCAACATTATGTAATTCAGTACTTGTAGAGTCAAATAGAGTTGCCCAAAATCTTACGAAGTTCTCTAAGTAATTTCATGAATAACTCTGTGGTTTGATTTCATAATATAGATCTAAAACAATTGAACGCTTGATCTTCTGCAAGACTAGAGTTTCAACACTAATCAAAACTTTCTGAAGCGACTTCAAAATCCATAATTCCTTCTTTTCAACTTGATGTACATGTACAGTGATACACTAACAGCATACGAGAAAGAAAAAACATTCGATAACCAAATAAAGTGAAAAGATTGTAAAAGATATAATCTACATAAGAACTCAACCCATATATGTACGAGTCCCGTAACTAAAGGATTAAATAAATTTAGTCTAAAATATTTCTTGTCATCGGAGCCAAAATTGAATTCATTGTTTGTTAATTTTTTCTAGTGTAAATCTGATAACATTCTTTCAGTATTATTTGTATTCAATACAACTGAATGGATAGCATGTGTTAGTCAACAAAATTTACTTTTTTATCATATTAATTGGAGTTTAAGACCATTACATATGTTAGAACGACGAGAATCAGAAGTTCAAGTGAGAAATATTTCAATATATTAGAATATACATTAAATCAATTCGACATTTTAGAATATTTATACAGGAGCAGCAGCATGTGAAACTGTTGGTGAACGATTATTAGTTGGTGATAAAGTTGGTAGTATTCATATTTGGCGTTTAATTAATAATGAACCAAAATTAGTTGCTGTTCAAGAATGTCTATTAGAAGTATTAGTCTTATTTATTTTATTGAATTATATTTTTTTATATTAAATATTAGAATGATGTTGAAACAATTGTATCAATAAGTCGAGACGTATTTCTTTTTGCTAATGGACAAAATCAAATCAAAATTTGGAATATGAATTCAAATACAATTGAACATATACGAGTAAAAAAATTAATTTGATTTGTCTGTACTTACTTCACTAATGATGTTGATGTATAACTCTGTTAAAGAAGAACTTTGCGGATCGATCAATTCTTCATTATTTAGTGACTTATTCCAATTATCTACTGTATTCATTTCATCGAAGTTCATTAATCATTCATAGAATTGTAGCTATTTTGCCATGACCAACCATTCTGGTGTAGAAAGACTATCTGCTGACCTTTGGAAGCCATAATTCAGTAATACTGCAACGAGTCGAGCTAAAATTTGTACATCAACTTTGTCTATAGTTACGATTTTATGAAAGAATCTTCCACTACATGAAAATACGATTCGAATCAGTATCGTGTTGGCACAAAACAGCATAGATTAGGCTCTATTTGCATGCTAAAATGTCAAGAATGAGTCATATATTTGATGCAGATAGTGGAAAATTTTGAAGATAATCTTTTTCAGGCTAAAATCTTGAAGTAAAGATAGACACTCTTCATTATAAATATTATTATAATCAAGGACTGCTTCTTTTTGGATGTTAAAATCAAAAGTTTTTCTATGTTTCATTTTTCATCGCTAGTATAGATTTGAAGTGTTCTCGGTCAAATGTTTTATAAATCAGGGTTCTTTGTTGTTAGTTAGTTAGCACTTTTATTAAACTCAACTCTCGAAATCCTTAACAGAAAAGCTCACAATACGGTTATTCTTTTTATGTAAAATTCTCCTAATGTTATAAAGAAAAAAGCTGTAGTAAAAACACAACATGTATTTTTGGAGATACGCTCAGTATTTTGATCTTTATATTCAAATGGAAGGAGATAAAAAAAGGATCCAAAAACATTAAGTACTTCAAACAGTGTCTAAAATCTGCACACAAAAATTCCAGCTCAATCGAGCGTATTTTGGCTGAGAAAGCGGTACGATTTTTAACCTTTGTAATTCAAAGATCTCCTACCAGTATTTGGAAGTTAGAAATCAATGATATATTTTACTTTACTCATTGAAATTTATTTACCCTGAAAGTTTCAAAATATTTTTGATGAATTCGTCTTCAGAAATCCCGGAGAGGTTTTTTCGACCTATAGTGGCTGAGATATAGAGTATGAGAGACTTTTGTCCATTATTCATTCTCTTTTACTTTTTGTTCTGATAGTTAAATGAAACCATTGGTTCCATTCAATCAATTTGTTGTATTCGACAAGGTTCAGTATCTGTTGCATTAGCTATTGGAACAAAATTAAATTATATTATATCAAAAGAAATTGGAAAAGAACAATTTGACGTTATTATGCGAGTATGTTTTATGATTAACTTCATATAAAAATAACTCTTACATTCAGGGACATACAAGTCCAACAGTTTCTATATGCTGTCAAAAATATAGTCGATATTATTTTTCTATAAGTTCTGATCGATATTTATTTAAATGGAATCACAGAACAAAAGTTGTTGAATGGTCAACAAAATCTACAGTATATATTAGTTATCTATTAGAATATAAATTTATTAGTATACTTTTTTTTTCAGCAACCTATATCTTGTGCAGATTTACATCCTGAACGAAATATAATTGTTCTTGGAACTGAAACAAGTAAATTACTTATTTATGATACTTTAACATCATATTATATAACAACAGTAACATTAAAAGTTAATACAAGTGTTAAATCAGTTAGATTTTCTCCAGGTTTGTTGTTTTAGAATAATAATAGATGTGAATAAGTTTTAAAAAACGATTTTTCTTTATCTTTTAAATACTAGATGGTTCAAATTTAGCTGTTGGATTACAAAATGGAAATGCTTTTATATTTAATGTATTAGGTAATGGAGATTTTGCTCTTCATACCAAAGGCATACTTCATGTAATATTCGAAAACTATTTTCATTTGGTTGAAAATATTTTATTTCTTTTTTTTTTGTTTGCTTTATTCAGAATGATAAATCACCTGTAAATGATCTTATATGGTCAATCGATTCCAAATATCTTCTTGTTATTTATGCGGATAATGATTATAATATTTGTAAATATATTATTAATTCATTAAAAAAGAAAATTTTTTGATGAGATGATTTTAGGGTCCATATCAACATTTGAGGTTATAATAGGAATAAATATTCAAAATATTAAATGGCATGATGGTTTACATCCAATTTTGTGTAACGCATTAGGTATGTTTGATTGAAATACAAGAATATTGTACTTTCTTAAATATTTATACAGACGAAAATAGAATTTTACAGATTAATTTTGTAACAAGGGATTGAAGAATTTTCCGAGAAGATATTTGTTCACTTGTGAGGTGTTTTCGATGAGTCAAAACCTGTGAATTAGGATGCTCTTTTTGACTATGAGCTTAGAAATGTTGTGTTTATCTTTGTACAAGAGTAGTGAAAGACCTTTTCAAGACCTGAAAATAGTAAGTCAATAGGCTTTTGTTTCTTCTACAAGTCTCTTTTTGAATATGCTAAATATTGTCGAAGTCTATCGTTTTGTAGAGTGAACACTTCTCTGTAAATGCAATATTAAACTAAACTATAGCTTTTACCCTATTGAGAAACTTTCTCGAAACAAAAAACACCTTCAAATAGTGCATTTTGTAAGGATAACTTCTGACTCATACGTTTATAGATACAATCAACATTTCAACTTTTAGTATCAAATCACCATAGTAATAATACAAAAATTTTCCTTTCAAACTTATTTTTTGAACTTCGGATAAAAAGTGAACAAATACCTTGTCTAAAAGTTTTCCAATCATATGTTAATTTAAAATTTGTTCGACAATGAGCTTTGTCTTTCACTCATCATTTTGAAAAAATACTGATCTAGGTTCTTTTTATATTTCTATAATTCTGTATATGTGCGTGACAAAAGAAACTATATACTTCTATTTATAATTGCAATAAGAAAATTAAAATTAATAAAAAATGAGGTAAACGTTTCTCATTATTTTTGATTGATTATGTTCTCTATTTTATCGCATTAAACAAATTATATTTCGAGTCATGTCACATATCTAGAAAATCGGAAATACTAATAATATTATTGAGTGCATTGTTAATGGCATATATCACAGAAGAGATGTGACTATTCATGTTATTTTTTTTTTACTAAAGAATTACAAAACTATCTTTTATAGATAAATCCACCATTGATTTATATTCATCAGTAATTACTCTTACGCCAAATCTTATTCTCTCTTGTGGTAAAGATGGTCAACTTCGTTTACTTCGAAATCATTATGAAGTAAGTCAAATAGAAGAAAAAAATTATTTCAATCATATTTCTGACTTTGTTATTTATCATTTTATAGCGTAATTCCCAAACATTTAAAGTTGGTCTTGGTCCAATTCAAAGTATTATACCATCAACACTAAATAATACATTTCTTTTATCAATGCGTGATTATCCTGTAATTGTAGAAATTCAAATCAATAATAATTCCCGTTTGTCATAGTCAATGCTTTTTGTTTTTTTTTCTTTGTTTTTTCTTTTGGTGTGAATGTCAGTTGTTGTGAAAATAATTCAATATTCATTACTGTTGGGTGACATACACACAAATATTTTTTTGTTTGTCTTGGAACATAGAAGAAGAGAACAAGAAGAAAAAAAAAGGAGGAGAGAGTCATGACAACTCGAATAGGGATGCTTGTTTATGAGTTTACGCACTTTAATAGAATTTTTTTTTCTTGCATTGTTTTTTTGCAGATGAACAAACGTTCTTTAAACGACACTCTATTTGGTATTCAAGGTGTTAATCCGGGGTTTTCTGCTCGGGAAGACGCAAATGCTATTCCATCTCAGCAAACAGCTGGAAAAGTTGTATTAAAACGGTTTGTTTCTTATTATTGAAATGAGAAAAAAATATCAATATTTTATTTTTAATAGACAACAACTTTTAGCATGTCCGTATTTAAAAGTTGATGAACAAATAAAATTACTTAATCTACAAAAAAATTGTATTGCTAAAATAGCTAATCTTGATCATTTAACAAGTCTTGTTGTACTTGATTTATGTGAAAATGAAATTGATTGTATTCAAGGTTTGGATAATTTATGTTCATTAAGAATTCTTCGATTAGCAAATAATAAGTAAGATTATTCAGAAAATATCAATTAATTATCATTTTGTTTTTTAATAAAGAATAAAGCAAATAAAAAATCTGGATACACTTGAACAACTTGATGTACTCGACTTAAATGGAAATCAAGTAAGTTTTTCTTTAAAAACTCTTTTTTTTTTATTTTTTTTTATGAACATAGATTTCCCGAATTGAAAATTTTAAAAATTTAACACGTTTACGTGTTCTTAATTTATCACATAATCGAATAGAAAAATGTGAAAATTTACGAACCTTAAAAAATCTTGTTGAACTTAACCTTCAAGGAAATCTTATCACCACTGTGGTAAACTTTTTCTTGTTTTTTTTTCTTCTGAAATCAATTTATATTTTTTTAAAATTAGTGTGATCTGGAAACATTACCAATTCAAAGATTATTTCTAAGTTTCAATAAAATTCGAAGATTTGACGATATTCGCTGTATTTCAAAACTTACTTCACTTGAATGTTTATCACTTGAAGGTAAATAATTCAAATCATATTAGACATGCAATAAACCTGTAAGTTCAAGTTTGGATATTTCTGAACATCATTAACATGAAAACCTTTTTTTTTTCTTGGCTTACTGTTATTCCCTAGTTTAATTCATTGAAAATGTCTGTATTCCATACCGAACCTGAAAGTTCGGGTTCAGTACATGCTTAAGTCTCATGAATAATTCAATTGGTTTGCTGTTTATTTAGGTAATCCATTAGCATTTACAGCTGCCTATGAACAAATCATTTTATCTCAATCACAATCTTCTACGATTAAACAAGATAATCGTCAACCAATGAATATGGTAAATAGTTTGATATATTGTTTTCTGAAGTTTAAAACAAATACGAAACGTGTTTTTTATGATTTTTTTTAGGATCAACGAATTAGTCGTGTAATACGAATGCAGCATAATACTAATAATAATGCTAATAATAATGCTAATATTAACAGTAGTTTTAATAGCAATAGCATTAATAATATCAACAATAATAATAATAATAATACAGAAATAACGCATATAAATCGTGATCGACGTCTTCTTGACACTCTTTCAAATCAGCAAGATTCTATGAGTGAACGAAGTGATACTGATATTGATTCTGTCAAGTAAAATATAAAAATTTATTTATTTTCTCAAAATAAAAGAAATCTTCTATAGAACAAATCCACCACCAGTTTTCAGTCGAACATCATCAATTACACAACAAAAACCTACCATCAAACCAATACAAGAAACAATAAATCCATTACTTGTTGAAACAAAATTAAATCCAGTAAGTTGAAAAGAGAAAAAGAATTATCATATGAGAATATATTTATTATTTTTTAATAAAAAAAAAAAGATTATTGCTGAACGATCAATATTAGCAAAAAGTTTGGTACAATCAGCAATTGATGATGCTTTTCGAAAAGAATCAGTCACTGTTCAATTAGCACGCTGTTGGCCATTATTATTAACTCAATTGATAAATGATTCAAATTAATTCGAAAAACAATTTATTTTTTTTTATTAATGAGATTTTGTCAGATGTTTCTTTTCTTATTTAATTTTAATTATTAATTAGTTTATATAATAAAATAAAATGTGAGCTGCACAAACAAAAAAAAAAGAAAGAAAGTTAACTTCGATTAATATTGACTAATAACTGGAATGTGTTTAAATGGGTTATATGAAAACTGTGAAAGACAATACAGGTCAATTAATTATAAAGAAATATCATCGAAGAATGACTATATTGTTCTTTTTTTTTAAACTTCATCTTTTGTATTAAAATCTATTGATGTTTTTGATCGTACAAAATCTCCAAAATTATTAAATGAATGAGAACACACAGGTAAGGTTCGAGTTGTATCGCCGTAAGTTTGTCCAATATGATATTTGCTTTCTAGAAAAATAAAAAACATAAGCATAAATTAATAAAAATTAAATCTTGTGTACGAGGAAGATATCCAGTATATTTTGGAACCATTCCAGCTTGTGAATAAAGTCGATGGCTTGAAAAACTTGTTACTGAACGTTGTAAGACCTTTGGTGAATTTGGTGGTAAACTGAAATAAATAAAAGCAAAAAGAAGAATAAATCATTATTGATATATTTCTAATAATTTAATTCGAAATTTCAGACAACATAAACTAAACAGCTTATAGATAGCCATAAGAAAATTATAAATCTCTTTTACAGCGGACAAATATCAAACATGTAAAACCTGTTAATCATTAGATGAACAAATTTGTTGACTGAAAGAAATCAAATTTTTTATTGTATCTATTCATTTTTTTCTACTAATATTTACTTCGATTCTGAAGGTAAATCGATTGATGTTGGAAAATTGGTTGTTAAACTTGTTGATTCTAGAGCAAAACGATTTAAACCTTTTTTTGTTGCTTCATGGTAACGTAATCCAAGACCAATATCTGTTGGACGAATACGAGGAATGTATCCTTTATAACCAGGCATTGGTGGTTCAACAAATACACGACGATCACCTATATCATTCAAATAGAAATAATCATCTCTTTCTCGAAATTTGGTTTTTTCTTTACTTGTTTGTGAACTCTCGGTTGGATTGTACGCTCGATGAAAATCAAGAAAATGTTTAACTACTGTTTCACTATTTAAGCTCTGAGTTTTTGGATAACCAGCAATAGTATTTCGTAATTCTTTAGATTTAATTTTAGCGTGTTCATACGCAACTTTTGTTCCTGATAAACATGAATCTGTTTCGACACGATATCGATTACCCAGTTGAAATTTGCGTTGAGGTATGTAACCTAATATAAAATAAATCTTAATTATGAGACAAACAAAAAAATAGAACTTCTATGATGTATTATTCACCTGTATACCCTGGAAGCATTCCATCAGGAAATTCACGCGTTTCATATGGATCAGATTGATCAATTTTTACAACTGGTATATCCGTTTTTGAATGTACTAAGTTAGGAAATTCTTTCGCTAATCGATGTGTCTCTTCACCATATGTATGACCATGACGATAGCGCAATTGATGTATATATCCAGTGTATCTATTATATATGGAAACCAAATTAGACTACATATGTTATAATCATATCGTATAAGCTATTCATGAAGCAATTTATAGGTTATTTTTGCAATGTCTACTTTCATTAAAGTAACCTGAGACATTGATAGCAAGTGAAAAAACAACAACAGCTACCAATAAATCAAAGCAAATTTCAAAAACAAAAATCATATGCATGGTTTCGTACTATAACTATCGTGATTAAAAACTCGTCAACATACAAATCAATTATCAGACCGCAGACATCTTACAATGTCAATTATAGTGTAGACATCTTAGAAAAAAAAGCATTTGTCTATTAGTTTTATTTGTTTTGCTTTTAGAAAGAAAAATTTTATTTTTTCTTCAAGGTATATGTATAATATTTTGTTAACGAAATGCCAAAGGCTTAGAACAGACTTTAATTTTAACACAAAAAAAAAAATGTATATTTTGGAAAAAATACATATCCTCAAGTGTTTATACGGACGTTTCATATTTTTGTTACCTTGTTAACAATGATTTGACAACAAAGTATTTATTTCGAAAAACAAACATAAAAATTTTTATATATAAACTAATTTCTATACATCTTAATTGTTGTTCTATATTTATTGAAGATTATTACTTTGGCACTTGTGAGCCATCTTTAAGATTACTAAACTGTCGGCGAGCTTCGAGAGACGGGCCACCACCAAATTCGATTGTTGTCATTTCTCTTGTTTGAGAAGAAAAGAAAAAATAACATATATAAAAAACATTCTTCACATCTTCTCATTGTCTCTCATTTACATTTGAATCTATCTCAAGAGTCCTAGCAACGACCTCTACATTGACCTTATCAACAGAACATATTTATGCATTTCATGATATTTTTTTAATAAAATAAATAAATAAAATTATTAAGATTTAAATTAGTCATAGATTTATTTTTAAAAACTTTTACATACTATTCAATGAACAAAATATTCTAATTGGTTCAATAAAACTTGTTCTTTGTTTATTAGATTCATTCATTTTCTATTCACTTTGTCTACATCATTCGTTATTTTCATTCCAACAAATTTATATAAGCACTAAACTAATGACTTCTTCAACACAACATTCAGAAACTGTTGCCAATACATCAGTTGGTGATGCATCTGCTGATGTTTATATGACAAATTCAGAAGAAAATCAAATTAATGGCATTGATGAAGAATCAACTACAAATGAAAACAAAACGGGTAAACGAAAACGATCAACAAAAAAATCACTAGAACCAACAGAAAATATACCTAATGGACGTCCAAAACGTACATTATCTAAACGTAAATAGATTTAAATGAATAGTAAAAAAAATTATAATAGTAACAAAAAAAAAAACAATTTTAGGTGATGACGTACCAACAAATATGATTAATGGCATTACAAAAACAAATAAAGCTAAAACTGAACAAATAAGTGGTGAAGCCGATGATGATCAAGAACGTGATAAACAAATTCCAATACTTCATGATGTTGCTGATGTTGTTTGGGTTAAAATGGGTGGACATCCTTGGTAAGATAATTATATTAATTGAAAAAAACTTATCTCTATAGAATTTATCTACAGGTGGCCAAGTCTTGTAATTCGAGATCCAAATGATCCAAGTGGATGTTTTACAAAAATTTCTGGTATTTATTAATGATAAATTTTTTTGCAAAAGAAAATATTTTACACTATTGCCTTTGTTTTTCTTTTTCTCCTTTAGGTAATGCACGAGCAAAACGCATGTATTTTGTTGTATTCTATGGTTCGACTGCTGATTTTGCATGGGTATCTGATGCAGCAATAATACCATATCAAGGTGTTGAAGCATTTACTAAATATGCTCAAGAAACTGTTGATAAAGTATATATATATATAATTTAATATGAATAAGAATTTAAATTGTTTTGATTTTTTTTTAAGGCACAAACAAAATCTCAAAAAGAACAATTAACTGAACGATTTCAATTAAAAGTTACAATTGGTCGACGTGAAGATTGGGAAATGGCTGTACGTGAAGCTGATGAAGCAATTAAACAAACTAATGAAAAACGTCTTGAAGAAATTGAACCTAAAGTTCATTTCTATACAAAAAGACTCGGTAAGAAAAATTTTATTTTTTATTTTTTTTCATTTTAGTTTTTTTTAAGTTACACCAAAAGGTCAACCTGGTCGTCGACCAAAACCATCTGTTACAAAATCAGAAGAATCTAATGAAACACCAATAATTGATACAAATAATCGTTCATTACTTGCTGAAAAAGCATTTGAATTTAAATCTGATGATGAAGATTCATCAACTGATTCACCTATACGTAAAAGTTCATCAGTTAAAATAAAACTTAGTAAACAAACATCAAATGATTCGGATTCAAATTCAACACCACCGAATAAAAATCGTTATATACAAAAAACAATTTTATCGAATGAAAAAATAAATTCAACATCAACACCATCAACAATAACAACTGTTTTTGGACAAACAGCAAATGGTTCATCAGTTTCATATGAACAACAAACATCAACAAATAATTCCGTTGATACAACACCAATTAAAATAAATTCAACTAAAATGATTAATGGTTCAAGTAGTGGACGAAAACGTGGTCGACCACGTCTTAAACAACCATCAATATCATCAAGTAATGATGATACACCACCTCCACCTGTACCAGAATTTAATTCTGCTAGTCCATCAGTTACAACAAAATTTACAACACAACGTAAACCAATTATAAAACCACAAGCATTTATGAATTCATCAACAAATAATATTGTTAGTGGACAACATGATATACGAACTGGATTTTTATCACCATTTGAAGAACAAGAAGTACTTGATGCACTTGAACAATTAGGTTCAACAAAAACATTTGAAGAAGCTGAACAAAAAGCTAAACGTCGTTTTGAACATATACTTTGTTTAAATCTTAATCGAACACATGTTGATATACCACAAGAATGTAAGTTCGTGCTTGTTTTTTTTTGTTTTCGTAAGATTGAAGTATTCGAATTAATATTTCGAGATTAATTTCAGATATCAATCATTACGTAGGACTTGAAGAATTCTTTCATATGCACTGCCGTTTTCAAAAATAGTACATAAGGAACAGTTCTACGTAATGATTGAAGTCCACATGACAAAACACTTCGGATGGTTTCTTTATTAGAGAAATCTTTGTTTTTTTTTTTTTTAATTTAAATTTTTTTTAGGGTTTTATACATTTTTGTTTTCTCATCCATCATTAATTATAAAAAATCCTCAATGGTTTACTGAAAAAACTAATACGGATACATTGAATGATAATGATTTACTTAATGATGTTCAATCATCAAGTAGTTTAGCTGTTCTTAAACATCAATTAGTTGTTTTATCGAAATTATATCGTAATGAATTACAAGCTCGTCAATCAGCACCTGTTAAAAAACGACGATCAACAGCTGGTAGTATTGGAAAACAAAAATCAATTGAGAAAAAACAAGATTTCGATGATAAATTAAATGATATACAAGGTAAAGAACAACAACAGCACCAAGAGGAACTTATTGCTTAACATATACATATATATAGAGATAAACAATATTTTTGCTTTTCTTATCTAAATGTACATTTCAGTTTTTTTTTTCTATCAATTGTCTTCTCGTAGAAATAAAATCAAATACAATTTATATATATATATATATGTGATGAGTTGAACTCATTCGCAATATTTGATAGAAAGAAAAAAAAATAGATGTATGTGTGTATCATCCTCTTTTCTGAATGTGATTATTTTCTTGTATTTGTTCATTTTGTTGTTGTTGTGTTGTTATTATTGTTCTTGCTGTTTTGGTTTCATTCGAAGCAAACAATAAATATGCCCTTTTTTTCGTAGATTCAGAAAAACAAAACAGACTCATTTATTACCTTGATGTGATGTAGAGAGGCTAAAAGAGAAAAATATCAAATTTCAGATGTCGACAGTTTATTATTACTTTTCTCATTACGTCTTCAGTTTGTACTTATGACCAATAAAATAGTGATGAATAATACTTGATAGACGTTAACTTAAAGATTACTGGTTGAAAGGAAAAAAAATATCCAAACGAAGAAAATATTGAAAAAAGTGATCTTTTTAGAGTATGTAGAAGCATTGAGGTCAAAATTTTCGGACCTAGACCCTGTTGATTGAAGTTTCGCGGAGCTGTTGAATCGTACTTTGATACTATCAAGAAAATTTTCTAATCGAAATAGGTTAGTCGACGTGAAGGTAAGCGTTACTTTTGTTCGAGTTTTTGTATTCGACGACTCATCTAAGAAATGTGTAGGGTAGAGGCCATCACTTCCAGGATCAGCTCTTGTGGATATGATCGTGAGTGTAGATGAAGAGAAGATTACAACACATCGACATAGTTTATACTAAAAATATCTTGTTCGTTGTAGTTTTCGATAGTTTTTGTTTCAGTTGTTTTACAACATATTAAGTGAATTGTTGTACACTTTAAAATCTATCGTCTTCGCATGACTACTTTATCTTCACTAGATGTAGGTCAGCCATTATTCGTAATTAGTTCATTTTTGTTAGTTGATAAAAAGAAAGATCTTCGCAACATACATAAAATTTTTATTGAGAAAATTAGTAAGTTGTTTATGAATTTCTTTATTATTCATGGTATGATATTTCAATTGCTTAAAGAATCAATCTGAAATAACATCTATTCCTGGAATCTTCTTCTACAATACTTTTCGACATTTCTACGACTAACTTATTGATGTTGCTGATATTTTCTCCTCGATCATGTGATTATTGAATTATATATTTTTCTTATTTGTTAATATTTTTTCAAATGTTGATCATATTTCAACTTATAAATATTTAAATAATTTTCACCTGTCATACTACTGAAGACACACATGTTTTGTTTTTTGTATTAAGATAGAAATACGATGAAAATCAATGAGAAACAAAATATAGAAACTTGTCTAAACAACACACAAAGCATTGAAACAAGAAGAGAATAAAAACAGCCCAACTATAGTCATGATATTATGATGTATTCCCTATCTGACATCCCATGGATGATAAGCCTTCATAAATTATTTTATGTTTGTATTCGACGAATATTTTGTCCTTGTCTTGTTACTTTATTTAATGCTTGAACAATTGATACAGTTACATTCATATTTCCAATAACTTCTGTTTGATCATCCATTCCATATACTTGAAAAGAAAATAAAGAAAGTAGTAAAAAAAAAAATATAAAATAAAAATAAAATCATTCTACCATCAACTCTTTCTTCAATAAGATCAGTTTGATTATGTAAAAGTTGTTTAGCATTTACAGTTGCAACACCAATATCAACACAATCAAGTGATGGTTGATCTTCAGGTGGTTCAGCAACGACAACAAATTTTATTCTAAATAAATCAATATATTATTATTATTATTTGATATATTCAATAACTTACTCTCCACTAGATTTTGGTTCAACAAGTTCAGCAAGTTGCTGTTTCTTTGATTGATCACGTACAGAACAATCTTTTAAAAAGAAAGATGATTGTTTAGAACAAAAAAAAAATAACTTAGAATCAAAACTATTGTTTTTTACCAGTTTGAAAATTAAAACTATATTTTGTATTTGGTGTTCCTTTTACTAATGCATATGGTGTTTCAAGATCTTCTGCTGGATAATCAAGAAATTCTACACTAACAAATACTTTTTCACAATTTTCATCATCAAATACAGAACATCTGTCAGTGAGTATAAGATCATGTACACCAATTGTTACAACATCATCTCCTTTTTTAGTATTTCTTGACATTGAAGGCTGATAAATAATATCTGGCTCAGAATCATCAACATAAGGTGTTGTTGCATTTGATGGATTGACTACATCATCAGATGATCCTAAAGAAAAATAAATAAATATCAATAAAATTCTTTTTTTTTTTCGATTATATAAAAATGAATAAACTTAGTCATTTCTCAGGTCGAACTCCTTATGTTGAATCTTTGAACTATCCGGTAGCGGGAGCTTACGGAACGCACGGAAATTTAGTGGTATGAAAATATTTGATTTTGCTTTTTGTGATTAAAAGATAGCATGGAAAATATTTTTGTAATACTTTTTATGACGACATGAAGCCGGTTCTCATTAATTCAAATCAAACATTTACGCCCTTCAACGAACTGTTTACGGTAAGAATGAAAGTTATACAACTAAACGAAATGTATGTGCCAATTAAAAGTCAGAATAAATTTTTAATTCTATTTTTTTTTCCTTCATTTAGAATTTATTATTTAACAATTGATTATTATAATAAGTTACATTTAAAGCATTAATTTTCAGCTAATTGCACAAGAGAAAGGGAGTAAAGGGACATCAAACAATGTCTAATGATCAGATTTAAATTCAGTATGATCTTATCGGAGGTCATCGGATTATTTAGAATACCCTATTGAATTCGAATTTAGGATTTTGCATTCTGAGATTTTCTGAGTTCGTATTTTTTTGATCATGCAGCCTAGAAGTCTCAGGAAACTTTCTATATATTTAATTTTTCTTTTTGTTTGAAAGAGCATATCAATAAATAGAACGTGACAAAATCCTTTTTATGATTGTAGCGTTGTTTTTTTAAGGCATTAATTTTTCTCTCTTAAAAAGGACATCATCATTTCTTACACTTTGACATGCTCTTGAAAATAAAATTTAGCTATAAAGAAATCCGAGTTGCTAAATAAGCTAATTTTTAAGCCTTATTTGTTGAATATATACTCGAAAAGGTCATGGTATAGCGCTGAAAAATTTAAAAGGGATATGGCCTTAAATGAATATTTTGTTTTTATTTACCAGGTGATACTGTACCACTTGTTTCGCTATGAACAGGATGATCCTAAAATTTACAATAAACAAATAAAAACAAAAAGATTTGAAAATTTGATTTTAAATAAACAAACCCCATTTTGATATCGAGTTGATGCATCGTCATCTCGATTATCAAAACTAACTAAAATTAACAAAAACAAAAAAAACTTTGTTCAAATAATATTCTTTTAAATTTAATTACCTCGTTTGCTTTGTGAACTTGCATTTGATGATGTTCGTTGACGATAATTTTGATGTCCATTACGTACTGGTTGTGATGAACTAGGCGATGGTAAACCAGAACTATTTCTTGGTAAACCTCAAATAACAAATAGAAAAAAGATAATCAAGAAAATTTTTTTTGTTCTTTATATTTACCTGGTCTTGGTCTTGGTTCATGATCAGGTTCAAGTACATCGTGTGGTGTTAATCGTACATTCATTTCTCTTTGTCTTTCAGCTATAGTTTTATGTCCAGATATACTTTCATCAGGTAATAAAGCTAATGGTTCACGTTCATTTGTTGGTGTACTTTTTAAACGTTGAGCTGGTGTACGAGTTGATGATGATGGTGGTAAATATGAATATGTCCATTTAAGTGTAACATCCATTGTACCATTTGATTCACCTTGATCATTATGCATATCAAATGTACCTCGAATTGGATTATCATGTGAAAGTGATATTAATGGAATATCAGCACGTGCAACATAACGATCAGCTTTTTGATCACGATCATCAAAAACAAATATTGTTAATTGAGATTGTTTAAGATAACGATCAAGATCAGCATCCATTGGAACAGGATATTGTGTACGATCATCAAAATTTGGATTATTTGATGATGGTATTGTTAATGTATCATGATCAGCAAAATCATAAAATTTATATATACAATAAAGATCAGGTTGACGATCTAGAAGAAAAAAAGATTTTTTTTTTCTTTTTCAAAGAAAAATCAAGATGTTTTTCTTATTGTTTTTCTACCTGGTGTAGCTGCTTTAACATTTGCACAATTAAGAATAGCTATTGTTAATTCATTCATATTTGGATTCATTTCACGTTGTTGTTCAATATCATCAGATGTTTTTGTTGATTGACGACTTGTTGTAACAAGATAACCTTGAGCTTTCATTTTTTCTTTTAATAAACGGAATGCTTGTTCCATAGGTACACGTAATCGAATCCAATATTCAATAGCACCAAATGTACCAATATCAAGATTATTTTGATGAGATGCTATTAATTTAGCTGAACCATGTAATCGACCTTGAGTACCTAAATAGAATTAAAACAAAAATTTTCTTTGATTATCATTATTATTATTATTTTCTATCTTTTAGATTTACCTTCAATAAGTTGTTTTAAACTAAGTTTACATGCAGCTATTGTTTGAAATGATTGTCCAACTGTTTGATGAAGTTCAATAATTGTATATTCTTTTTGTAAATAATATAAAAGAAAATCATCAACATTAACAATATATTGTGCAGTAAAATTATATTCTGGTGTTCGACCTTTAACAATAGGTGTCATTTGTAATTCATGTTCAAAAAATTCTATTGAACAGAATGTTGATGGTTCAATATTTTTACCGAAAAATTCAAGTGCACGTTCATTAAATGAAGCACGACTTATATGAATTTCAATTAAATTTTGACCACGTTCAAGTTCAATAGCTTCTTCAATTAAATTATTATCTAGATTTTCATCAGTGATTGGTTGGCTTGAAACACGATATGGACGTGTACCATAAGCAACATCTTGCAAGGCTCTAGTGAAAAAAAGAGAGATTTGTAATTTTTTATCTTTCTGATGATTTTCTTATCCAAAAATAAGTTGTAAACTATTCGAAAAATACGAAAACCTAGAAAGTGATTGGATAGACAACAAAGAAACTTATTTTATAAAAGGTAGAAGTCTAATAGATAATGAGTTCCATTATGATTGAAGCTATTTTGAATCATAGTTTGTAAAATTTTAAAAGTAATTCCTTTCGCATAGAATCACGAATAATGGTACAAGTTCGAAAGTTACAACATCGAAAGACTAAATCATATTATCAAACATCTATATGGTGCAGTCCGTCGGATCCAGTCGAAGCATACTTTGATAATCTCAATTAAATTTTCTTATCAAAATTAGATAGTTGTCTTGAAGATACGTGATAGCTTTTACCGATTTTTGTATTGAATGACTAGCACAATTTGCATATTTATTAGACGACTAGAGCCTGTCTAATCGAAAATTTGCGGATCCAAACCCAGTGGGCTCCATTGCATCGTCTATTTTTCATGCGTTTAGTTAGAAACTATAGGATTTTAGGTATTATATCTATGTATAGGGTAATGTGTTTTTTTGTCGTACTCTACACTCGTTCTGAGGAAAAATTGTCTTATTCATGTCAACATTCTTCTCATCCTCACTCGATCGACACTACGCTGCACATTAGAGTAGAGTTACTGTGTACAGCTGTATTTTGTTATAGTATACTATCTCTCGCAATAGAAGGCCTGCTTGAACGAACAATGCACCGAACAAAATACAAGACTTTCTTTAACTAATTGATTTCTAAGAGAACTGAAACTTTAATTCGTCTATTCAAAGCCTTGAAAAAGCTCTCTCAAATCTTCGAAATCGTTTCGGTCTTCTCAAAATAGCTCTTTTAATTAAAAACTATAGAAATACATTGAACATATTAGAAGACTTCGGAACTTCTAGTATGGAAGAAAGTTTACTGAAAAAACACACTAAAGATCGTGAAAATATAAATAAAAAATAATTTGTAGGTTATTTATTGGTTCTGACATTTTCAATCGCCAATAACGATGATCTGAACAGATATCATTTTAGTTCCATTGTTAGGTTTTAAACTCTCAGAAATCTATTAGGATTTTCTTAATATGCTTACATAAGTAGTAGTTAACAGAAGGCCTATAATGAATTGTATTCTAACCAAAAAACTAGTGCAGTTATAATTGCTCATTTTTTTTTTTGCAAAATGTTTTTTTCTTTTCTTATTACATTTTTTATCCAATGAAGAAACATACTTTTCAAGTTTTCGAATACGATCAGCACGAATATCAAGTAGTTGACCACTGTCAAGTATACGTGATGAATATTCTGCATGATTTTCATCCATTTTTTTTTGAACACAATCAACCTATAATATTATAAATTAAATCTTAATCAAACAAAAAGAAAACAGATCGTGTTGTATTTTTATACTTCAAGTTTATAATCTCGATTAATTTTATATTGCATAAATAATAAATTCCGAGTTTTTTCTAATTCATTATATGTTTCAGCTAATTGACTTTCTAAGTCAAGTACTCGTCGATTTAGATCTAAAATAAAAAACATCTTTGTTTTTTTTTTGTTTTGTAATTCTTTAGATTTTCTTACTTTGTGCTTTTTCATCATCAACTTTTTGTAGAAAATCAAAATTTGGTTCTTGTCGTTGTTTACGTTGACGTAATATAATAAGTGCTTCTTCAATTTCTTTCATATCTATACCACTTTCCTAATTAAATAAAATTAGATTTTATAAACAAAAAAAAAACAAAAACAAAATTAGATAACAAACTTTTTCAAAAAATCTCATTTTTTCTGCCAGATCATCATGTTTTTCTTTCATTTCTAAATATTTCAAATGCATTGTACGCTGTTCTTCATCAGTTTTTCTATTTGTATCTTAAAATTGAAAAGAAAGAATTTAATTTAATTTTTTATTATTAAAAAAGAAATTTCTACCTTTTTCTAATGTAAGTCGATCAAGTAACGTTCCTCGTTCACCTAAATCTGCTTTAATTGTTGCTTCAAGTTGTGCTATTTGTAATTTTAATGCTCGTTCTTTTTCACGAAATTCTCGTTCACGATCACCATTAAATGCAGAACTAACTAATTTTGTATTCGCTTCTTTTAATACTTCACATTCACGACGAAAATCTTCGATTTGCGCATTAAGCTAAAATAAATAGATTTATCGAAACAAAAATAAAATATTTATTTATATGCATTTGGATAATAAATAGTTATAATCGATTTTTTTTGAATATTTCATCAATAGCAAAATATAGTTTTTTGAAAAATCAATTATATCTTGTGATAGTGAATGAAATTCTTTTTCAGCATATAGAGACTAATATTTACAGTTGGATACATTTGTTAGAAAGAATTGGAATACATCCAACACATTCTTAAGTAAAATACTGCATTTTATTGTTATATATTGGTAACAGTTAATATTTTCTATCGATGTGTAATTGAACAGCTTTTGATATATAATAATTTCCTGAACAATATTTTAAATATTGTTCAGGAAATTATGTATCACAATCTGAATTAACATGTGAATAATTATTTTAATAAATTAATGAGTCAAAAGAGAAGCAATCCAATATGATTACTTTGGGTGATCAGACCAGACCATCACCTATGACATGGTGTCCTCTCGTCAAACGAAAAAAATATACATATTAAAATAAACTAAAGTATCCATTTCGGACATTGAAAGGTTATATCCTATTAAGAATATAAACATGTATAACAAGAATTATTGATATGAAGTAGTGACATAGCCAAAAAAAATTTATGTGAAGAGGTGAACTTAGTTCGTTTCTCCGTTTGAGTACAAGGTATAAAAAAAGCTTTTCCTGCATATCTCTATTGCACAGAGGGTGGAGGCTCTGTAGTAATGCTTTTAGGAGGAACGCAAAGCCTTACTAGAAAGGAATAAACCTTCGTCCGGCTATACTACTAATAGAAAAGCACTTAGATTTATTTGAACGCATACAAAACACAGATAAGTAATATCGAGCTCTTCAACAATATTTGAAATATGAATCAGGAAATTATTAAAACCCAAAAGCTTCTAAATTATAGAATGATAGAAAATTGTATATGGTAGCATAGTCTATAATTAATTTTGTAAAAAAAAGTTATTCCTGAAGTGGCAATAAGTTTAAAAAGCAAACTGAAGAGCTACTAAAAAATATCAATTTACAGAAATCTACTGATAAGAATGCTTTCACTATACTTGAAAAGAGAATAGATTTAAGCCAAAATATGAATACATGTGATGACAAAGAATTTCAAGTACTATTAGAATATGTAATCGGATTTTCAAAACATATGTTTTCATGTTAATGGAATCTTGAAAAAAATCGATTATAACTAATTTCTTTTTGCGAGAGATAACTTTTTGATTATTTTACTTCTTGAATAACTGTATTTGAACGTGAACCAGTTCTTAATTCAGTACGTAATTGCATCGCTCGTTGTTGTTCATCTTTTATTTGTCTATCAAGCCGATCAATTTCTTTTAATAATTCTGCATTTGTCACTTGAAGTGAACGATTTTGCTTTAAAAAAAAAACAATAAATAATTAATTCATAATTGAAGATTTAACAAACTGATTCAAAATTTGTACATTGAGTTTGTAAACGTCTTAATTCATCAGATTTATCCCGTAAATCTCGTTGTAAACGAATCATATCAATATTTTCTTGTAAATTAGTACGTGAATCACCACCTGTTTGAGCTTTTAAACGTAATAAATTTTGTTCATATTCATTATCACGTTGTTGAAGTTGTTGACGAAGGCTTTCAATGAGTTGTTCATTGGCACTTAATTGTTGATTAGCTTTTTCAAGCGATTCTTCTCTAGAAGAAAAACAACAATTGACTCGTTTTATTTCATTAAAATAAAGTAAATATTTACAATTGTTTATTTGCCATTCGAGCATCTTCTATTAATGCACTATTTATTCTTGGAGTTGTTCCAGAAGTTCTAAAATAATAATAGTCTACAATTGTTATACATATTTAGAAAAATAACTTTTTGATTTGAAGAACGCTTAGAATATTATATAGCATTCAAAAAATTTTAAGGGATAATATTCTGTTTTCAAGAAAATTTTCCAAACACAAAAACAAACGAATGGCGAGTTTATATTACTTTAGATGAACTAAGAACGTGTGTTCTGAGCAGTGTTCGACATGGATCAATTTTTTAGTGACTCGGCCCGATCCAAAGCTATTTTTTTGTCAAGAAAAACGAGTCTTTTCAGTGTATCTATATAAACTCTCTCAATATTCGAAACAAAGAAACCGTTACCTCATCTGAAACTGCCGTTTGCTCTTATAAAAAGTTCGAAATCAGTCAACTGTTAGTGACCCGAGCAGAGTCGAACACTGGTTCTGAATATAATCGTTTTCTTTCATTCCAAAATTTCAGATTCGTTACTGACTTAGAACTATTCTTAACACTCTCTTTTAAATTCATGACAAATAGAACCTTTACTCTAGAATGCTGAACAGAATAAAGTAAAATGCTTAGCAAATCTTGATCGCTTTTTGATAAACAATACAAGTACGTCAGCCGTGAAAGAGCTAAGAGCTTCTCGGCAAAGTTTTTGTCTACCATGCAACAAGCAGGATGTGTTTCAATAGCAACTTGTGTACAAAAAAGTTTTGAGAAAGACTTCCTAAGCTACCTAATGTTGCAATATTCCCAAACTTTCAAATGTTTTGCAAGATAGTAGTGGAAAAAGTCGATTAGTAATTTTTCTTCGTACACCCACCCGTGATGTTGTTGTTCAACATATGCTTAAGTTTGCCTTAGCCTTTGCGATAATGATAAACACTGAAGGCGTTCAAAGTGTTACATTTTTCATGACAAAAGAAATATTTACTCAGTCTGCCGCTGTACTGTTAGGGGCTGTTTTTCAAAAATGATAAACTGAATTCAATCTAAAAACTACGCTGTCTATTGACCAGATGTTTCAAATACAAAACACACTTATATAGATAAATCATTTAACATCTGATTGAATGCAACCTTCAGAAAAATGCTAGACAACTCTTGTTCAAAAGGTTTTTTCTGACCTAATATCACTTCAGAACAAGATTAGTAAAATTTTTTGGAATATCTTAGCTTTGCGAAGCCTAGAAGACACAGCACTTAGGCTCAGATGTACAAAATCGTTTTCTTTATGTGTATACTCTTCAAATTTTCTTTTTTTCAAACAAAATAGGTCAAAGTCAATCTAATATTATATTGTTGAGAAATAGATTTCAACATTCTTTCAAATACTTTTGCACCGCCTATTATTTGAGAAGAAAAGTAAGCAAAACCTATCAACACAAACTAGACAAGTTCATTCGTTATTCATTGATTTTTAATCCAATTATCACAACTATTATTTTCTTTTTTTCATTGACATTGTTGATGTACTAGTATTTCTTTTTCTCTTTTTAGTTGATAAAGGAAATAATTCTCTCAAATTAACTTTGATAAATGGCAACGTATAAATAATAATTGATCTATTTTACTAAAATATACCCATTTTCTCTGTAAATGGACTAATAGTAAAAATATCGCTCTACATTTCTGTGCTATTACAATCTTCTTCCACTAATATCATTATAATAAAATTCCTATCGGAGCTATGCATTATGATATCTGAAAATAACATCAAATCATGCTTGTCTTCAGGACACATCCTCTTCTTGATTTTCATCTCTCTTGTTTTTCTTATTTCTTTAAATGCCAATAGTTTCCGTGTTTATTCATATGCCATCGTATCGGTTGAGTTTTCTATACTCTTCTTTGTTTAAAGAGTACACGAAATTAATTACAATTAGGGGTCGACAAGCTCAGCTCAGTTCCGCTCAGAGGAACTG
>CAJNOP010000024.1:1864881-1914770 GCA_905250075.1 Rotaria sp. Silwood1
TGGCATGTCTTTCGATTCAAGATGATTGGATATATTTTTATGAATACATGGTCTCTCATTAATCATAGAGAAAACGCGAAAAAAAACAGAGGCTAAGATCAACGAGAAGAAGAAGATACGCCTCGAAGACAAATATGATCTGATGTTATTGTCATCTATCATAATAAATAGCTTCTATCGAAATTCTATCATTATGATATTGATTGAAGAAGGTTGTCATAGTATGAAAACTAGAGCATCATTTTTACTATTAGTCCATATATAGAAAAAATTTCTTTATGATTTTTATAAGCAACTACAGTACCTCAAGCATTACGTTTGCTATGACCTAAATATCTTTTTAATTTAAGGTCATTTCACGTTGTGCGAAGTGTGTTGTAGGCAGAAACTGCTGTCTAGTAATGATAGTTTTTTCTCACATACAAGTAATTTAATCGTAAAAGAAACTCTAAACATTTTATCAGAACGGAAACAGGAAACAAGAAAAGTCGTTCTCATAGGATACTATTTCTATATGATTAAAACTTGATAATCATCGATGCATAAATAAATTTAAATCAAATATTCATAACATAAAGGCTTTCAAATACTATTTATAACATCTAATTGATTATTGAAAAACTAATTCTGTATGATATTAACTGAAACTATCTTTTTTTTCTAGAAGTTTATTTAATTTAAAAAGAAAAAAAAAAGAATATCACCTTGACGAATCTCGTGGACCAATAACACGCAGATTATGAAGTAATGGAGATGGCATTCGTTTCGGTTGACCCTTAAAAAATATTCAATAATAAATTGAAATAAATTAAGAAAATTCTTTTACTGTATCAATTCTTGATGTAACATTATCATACATTGTAGGCGATTTTTTCATTTGTTGTGCTGCTTGTAATTGTTGATGAGCAACAACAATGCGTTGTTTAAGTAATTTATTCTGTTCACTTAATTGAGATATTTTATTACGATATTCCTCAAGAAGATTTTCAGTTTCAGTTTCACGAGCGCCAAGTTTAGCTCCTTTTTATTTTTAATTTATGAAGATATTAAATTTTTTTAATTTAATTTTATTGTTTACTTACCTAAAGGAATGGCGTCACTTCTCTTTTTATCTTCAATTACTTTTGTTAATTTTGTGGCTAATCTAGAAGAAAGAAAAATTATAAATACAAATTAAATATTGTTCTATTTCTTTTTTTAGACGTTTTTTACTTTTTAATTTTATCTTCTTGCTTTCGAGCATGCTGTTTAAGAACTAAATGATCATCATATAAACGTAAATATCGATCTTGAAGTTCCAATGGATCAAGTTTGGCAATCATTTGACGTTCATTTGATATTCGTTTAGCTTGACCTAAAATTGTTCGACATCTCCTTTGCAATATATCAATTAAATTTCTTTTATTTTAAAACTACCTTGAGATTGGTCAAGGCCAGATGTAATACTTGTATCTCGTGCCGGAGTAATATCCATCACTGTTCTTATTTATTTGATTTACAGATCTTTTCACATTAAAAATGAACTTTCACAAAATGTTCTTATGTACCGAAGCTTTGTTAATCTCCTCTTTAAATCACAATCTGTAAATAATCAAAATGAAACTTTATATTACTGATGATAGCATACCATAATAGTATGTATATTGAATTCGGTAACTAAGTTGTGTTACTCACATTATATTGCATATGATACTTTTAATGATAGATGGCAGTAGTGAGCAGTAATAATGAATTTCAATGTTCAACAAGAAAACTTTTCAGAGAAAGTAAAAAAAAAACATAAAATTCGATAATGTTTGAACAAGCATGAATGAATATGTCATAGGATATCTAACCTATAAAATGCAATAAATTAAACTTTTGTTTCATCCATAAAATCAAACTTTAAGTGTAAAGTATTTCCTCAGCAATATTATGATTTTTTCAACAAATATCGAGAGTCAAATGATTGAAATATCTTCTCATGATAGTTCTAATGTTTGAAATTACTAAGATGTAATATAGAAACAAGAATACTGGAGATGTAGGTGTAGATGTCGATCTCGCTGTGGATATTGGTTTGGAGTTACTCTTCACCGACCTACTTTCATATTAAAACCTATCAATCTAAAACTTTCGTACCGTACTTGGATACTTTCTATGAACTTTTCTAATTGAAATAGGATAGTTGCCCCGAAAATACGTGATACTTATTTTTGTAGTGTCCGATGTTCGATGATCAGTGAATCCTATACATTGCTCAGACGAATCGTCCGAGAAAAGTATAGGATAGAGTCCATCGATCTTGGACTAAACTAACAGTCTCTAATTCACATCCTTATGATATATAGTTGAAACAGAAAAATAGATATAGAACTTGTATGATTATAGGTAATTCGTTGATTGAAGTTCTTTTCGTATTTCATCATTGCTCGTCATAAGAGTTTTTTCTTCTCATGAATATTGATACTACAAATAAAATCAATATATTGAATTCTTTATCTTCAACTCAGCAATAACTTATATAATTTCGACTTTTTTTTTTATCTTTTTTTCAGTTTGGCATATTTATTATTCGACGTTTTAGCATATGTACATTTTATTTTTCAAGATCACTATGAGCTACATTCTTTCTTTCGATTTTCGATATTTTTCTTTGTGATTCAAATTGATTTTACCAATGTTATTTCAAACTTGAATAGAAAAAACTTAATGATATCATTTTACGATATATCTTTTTACGAAGCATGATAGCCTTTATCATTTGACGACAAACAATGAAAACTATTGAGATGATTATTACAATTCTTTTCTAAGGTTCTATTGAAGTAAATTTACCAACCATTCTACAATATTATTTATTATGAAAAATAACCAAATATTTATTGAACACAATCTAATATGCATCTTTTTTTTTTTGTATTATTTAGTGAATACAAATATTATACATTCGTTCACTGAGTAAAGCATTCTTCGGTTCGCTTTGTCATCAAATGACGACGTGTACTCGAAGTAGAAAACAATAAACAAGAATATTAGCAAAACTGTCCAAGTAAGAAACGAAGAATCGCACACACACACACACACACAAAACACAAATACATTTAGAACTAATAAAGAGAACCTAATTGAAAAACAAAAGCGAACACCTGAGTATTATTGATTAACAAAAACAAAAGAATTACGATCCATTTTTATGATTTTGTCTCTGATGATGCCGATGACGATGACGATTGTGGTCGTTCGTCACTTTTTTCTACTGTTCCCGAATGATGATTTACATTCGATCCATTGGCAACAGTTATTGATGTTTCACGAAGTTCATCAAGTGGATTAGTAAAAGCATCATCAAGACCAGCCATAGTTATTAATTCACCCAAACTATAAAAAAATAAAGTAAATTTTGTTATTAATGAAAGAAAAAAAAAGAAATTTACCGTTTTGATCGAAGAAAATCAAGAAATTTTTGAAATTTTTGAAATGTATTTTCAACTACTGCACAAAAATGATCTTGTTCTCGTTGTGCTAAATCATTTTTTGCTAAAACCTAATCAATAAAAAAAACACACATAATAAATATTAAAAACCTGTTGGTGATAAACACAGGAAGATTATTTCCAGGCACATTTCTTCATCACCGTTTTATCTAACCCTCCAGAAATGCCATAAGGAAACAGTCTATATACTAAAACAGGACCTTATTAACATATAGTCTTTGATCATGTATTAATAACGTTTGTGATAGTCTCTGCCTAGCTTTTGCTACGGTTCGAGAGCGAAGGGATGATTACGAATTTCTACACTATACAATTCACAGGATCATAACCAGGAATTTTCCAAAGAGGGTGCACAGCAGCAGGAAAATAATTGTCTCTTTTGTAAGCTTTTTTTTTATTTGTAACCTATTCCAGATTTTTTTGCCAAAGGGGATGCACAAGCATCGTGTGCATTCCCTGGCTACGCTCCTGACACGTCATCACTCGTTTTAGATCATGTTTCACAAGACAAACACAAACTAATTCTTCTATTATTCTTTTTACCTGTTGAAGTTGTTCTTCTAATTGTTTTTTAGCTTGACGTTCTTCACGTAGTTTATTTTCTAATCTTTGTATTCGACTCTATAACAAGAAAATTTTACAAAATCCTATTTGAATATTCATTCCTAAATAACATACGATTGGATTTTCTTTAATTGGTTGTTGCTGCAAATCACCACCAACACCAGCACCATAAATCGATTCTTCTGATGAATGAAACGCACGTGTTGGTAATTTAGGTGGAAATCCACTGATCAAAAAAACAAACACAGAAATTCGCTAGTAAAATAATATTTGAAAAAACATATATATGTATATAAACATACGGCAATCGACTTGCACGAGCAGCTGTTCTCCATGGTATTCCATCACTTCTCGGTTCAGTTGAAACTGATCCAGTTGATTTACTACGTTGTAATTTCGTTGGATCAACTGGTGTTTTCGGCTGAAAATAAGCTGGTCGATTAGTACCTGTTGTTGTCGTTGTTCGAGCAATTTTCGAACGTGGACGTCGAGGAGATTCAAGTTTTAACCATTTATACTAATTCACAAAAAAGAAGTATTATTTATTTATTTATTTTTTGGGTCAAATACAAACTTCACATAAACGATCATCTTCACAATTAATTAATAATTGTTCAATTAATTTTTCCATAACATCACGATCAACAAGAGGATTATTACGAATATCGATTATATGTATCAGACTATTGTATTTAGCTGCATTCAAAAATTCTTTTGCACCATTTGTTGATATTGCGCAATCTTGCAGATCGAGAGCTGAAAGAAAAAAGAAAATAAATTAACTTCTTTAACAATAAAAAATTCTCTTCTATTTTCTTAGATATTTGTAAATCATAGAAATATAAATGTTTGCAAATTTTAAATTCCATATCTTTTTGCATGATATTGCTAATATATAGGAAGTAAAAATAAAAAGAGAATAAAATATTCTATTTTCTAGTCAAATAGATGTAACAATCAAGATTTGTGCAGCAGTATTCATAATTCAGACATTAGTAATTTAACGAAATGAGAAGTAAATGTGGTTATATATTTTATTCAGTCGAGTATAGAAAAGATAACTATACTTTTACTTTAGTTCTTTGGTTTTCCTTATTTTCCATGATAGTCTACAAGCTCTAAGAGCTTGAGCTATAGATACGTCTTCTGTTGCGAATTTCTGAATCGTAGGTATATATCCTGTCGATTAGTTACATACGAATCACAGTGTCTATCAAGGTCCTAGCGAAAATATCGTTCAAACAAGGACATCCTTCTGAAGTAGTTCGTCAAAATACTAGGATGCATGATCATGTCAATGGCATATTATTATACTAAAAAATAAGTTCACAAACGTCTAAGTTCCTTAATGAAATTTATTTCGTGCTTTACTAAAAATCCAACTTAATGAACTTATAATTAGAAAAGAATAGAATTAATTATATTTGGATATATTAAATAAATACCTTTAATCCAAAGATCAGCTTCAAGTACTTCAGCTAAAAATGTTGCACCACGATCAGCAATTAATGGATTTCGATTAAGTGTTACACGTCGTAAACCAGACATATGGTCAAGCATTGGATTTTGATATGGTAAACTTTCTTTTTGTTGATGACGAAGACTTTCTTTCCAAACATCTGTATGACGTCGATTTCCTTGTTGCTAGAAAATCAGAAAAAAGAAACAATTTGTTAATTGATCGAATCGTGACTTTAGAAGTTTTTTTCTTCTTGTCATGAAATAGAATGAACACGCAACAATAATTTTTGAATAATCATATTTTGTTTTGTATTATCTTATATAGTTATATCTTTTTTCTGTTCTCCTTCAATTTATTCTTATAGATTTATTTTTTCTTGTTTTAGTCATTATGATGAACAATGAAACAATATCATTCATGTTAAATCAAGTTTTTTTCTCAATCGGTCATTTAGTTGCTATATGTACTCTTTTATTTATTGTAGCAATTTTTATTATTATAGTCTTTCTCGTATTTATTCAACCACGAAGAAGATATTATTTTGATTCAAACGAATTCAGAAGTGAAACAGATCTCACAACAATTGGATATGACTCACTAGAACTTACACATTTTAAATAATAATCAAAAAATGACTTTGTTAACATTAATTAGTTTATTTTAATTAGATATTAATGCAAAGAACAAACAAACTCCCTTAACGACGAATTATAACTTTCTGTGAAATAGTTTTTTAAAGATATATATCTCTCACTTAGTTTGCATGAATCTTTAGAATAAAATTAAAAAAATATCTATTAACTTACTCTAATCAGATCAGCAATAATATGTGCACCTTGACTGGTAAGTGAACAAGCTGAAAAATCCACTTCACGAATTTTAGGTGCTTGATTTAAATGTCGACAAAGAACTGAAAGAATGACATATTGGTGTTTTTTTTCCTCTCTTCAAAGATTTTCAGTTAATCAAATTTTCTTACTATCAAGTCCTTCATCACCTATTGGACTATTTGTAAGACGAAAATGAATAAGTGATTTACATTTTGCAATACCCTTCAAAAAAATAGATTTATTTGATAGATTAAATCATTTTTGCATTTTACTTGAGCTAAAATTGTTAAATCTTTACGTCGAAATGGAAGACCATCGAATTCAAGTAAGACAAGTTCTGTTGTTATTAAGAGACTATCTTTAATATGTGTACAAATTTTTGAAAGTAATTCTTTTGATTGAAATATTGGTGGACGTTTTGAAGCAGATGAAGCTCGTTTTAATGTTCGTCGCTCAGCTAATTTGAAAAGAAATACAAATATTTGAAGTCTTTTCTTTGGTTTCATCAACAAAAAAAAAAAACACAAACCTTCAGCAAAATTACTTGATAGTGAATTATAATATTGACTTCGTAATGTAAGAGAACGAAGTGTTTTACATGTACCGATAGCAGAACATAATGGTGTCCAGTCATCAAATCTAAATAAAATAATTTTGAAAAAATGAAGAAATAAAACAAAGAAAAAAACATATTGAATCTATACCGAAGATTATCAGTATCTAAATCAATAATTCCCGAATCAAGTTTTATTTTAACAACTGATAAAGGTAATAAATGATATTGACGACAATAATCATCGTATTTCGGACCAAAATCACATGGAACATCTGATGTTGTCTTAGTTATTGGATCGACACGCATGATTTGTTTTTAAAACAATTATTAATAATCAAAGAACATGTTTCTTTACTCTAAAAAAAATTAAGAGATGATGATATAATAGTTTCGTTTGCGGTTATCGCTGACTGGATGAGTAGAACAAGGCACCACATTATCCATGTCGCTAAGTAAATGTCCTCAATATTAAATGATTAAATTCTTTCATTAATCAATTAAATTATTTAGTTTTTGAATAGATGCATCTTTTATTTCTTTTATTTTTTATATAAAAAATTATTTTCAATAAACTCAGTTGACATAGATGGCGTCATTGTTTTAATCTATTTTTTTGACGATGCAAACGATTTTTTTTCTACTTTCGTTTGCTCTCGACATGACACATACTGGCTTGTGCAATAGCATGAAAGAAAAAAAAATATATATTGCACATACTCTGGTTGTTCTTACACCATCAACTGTCAATTCGGATTTTTTTTATAGTTGTGAATAACCCGAGTCTGACATTTGTTTGCCTTTCTTTCTGCTCGCTTGTGCAACGTTGTTTCTTTCTCAACTCGATGTTTTTTTAGTTATTTGCATTTAAATACTCGAGTTATTTTATTTTTTACTTTCATTTGTTTTTTTACACTTCTAGTAGTATCTTCAATAGTGAGCACAAGAAAATGGCTGATCCCAAAAAGCCATCAACGGCATCCTCATTATTGTCTACGACAAGTTCATTTTTGTCAACAAAAAATACTACTCTTAACAGTAGTTCATTACTTCAAGGATCGAGTCTTTTATCTTCATCAACATCTAATAAAACAAGTTCACTTTTATCAGAAACGAGTACAAGCAAACCATCGGGTCTTCTTTCATCATCAAATGTATTAGGTTCTCTGCAAAAGCCATCATCGTCTTCAACTCTATTGAATACTTCATCTAAACTATCATTTGTTTCAACACAATTAAATACTTCATCTAAACCATTATCTTCATCAAGTCTATTAAGTACTCCTCCTAAGTCATCTTCATCAACTCTATTAAATACTGCTCCTACATCATCATTTCTTTCCACTACAAAAATATCTACTAACAATACATTGCTTTCATCATCAAATTTAAATAATTCATCTTTATTAACAAGTGAAACAAGTTTAAGTCGAAAACGTAAAGCTGAACCTTTAGAATCAACAGGCATAAATCAATCATTAACTCAAGAAACTTTAAAGAAATCTACATTAACAGCAACAAAAACAAGTACACCTGTTTCACTCTCGGATGAAAATGAACGCAAATATAATGCTGAAAATATCCAACCTGAATCGATTCGTCTTAATGTTGATTTACATTGTCATATTCCAGCACCGAAACGTCCTCGTATTGATCCATTTTCTTCAATCTATGCTAAACTTGAAAGTCAAAATATAACAGATGATGATTTCAATGTGGGCATTAAATCGATTAAGGTTTGATATCGATTGTTCTTTTCTTGGAAAAAAAAATTTATATCCATTGTCTTTTTGTAGAAAAGTTTTCTTAATTCATTGGCTGACTCATTATTAAGTCAACCAGATCTAAGAAAACAAACAGATTCAAAACGAAATGAACTTATTCGTCTTGCTAATTTAGTAATTGAACAAGATCCAGAATTTATTCTTAAAGTAAAATTCAGATAAAATTAGAAATATTTTATTTATCGAAAATTATTTGTTCTTTTGTCTTTTCATTTTAGGCTGCTCTTTATACACGAAATCATTTGAATATTCGTATAACAGCGAATTTTCTAATTGCATATGCTGCATATACCGAACCCTGTCGAATATTTTTAAAAAAATATTTTCAAATAACAGTTAATTTACCATCAGATTGGATTGAAATAGCTGAACTTTATCAAACATTTTTTGATAAACGTATTCATTTTGGTTCATTACCATCTGCATTACGTCGTGTTATGGTCAAAAAATTTCCTGATTTTGATAAATATCAGCTTGCAAAATATAATAAAGAGAAAGCTCGTTTGAAAAAAGCAAAAAAGGCTAATGCACCAAAATCTACAAATACAACTAGTGCAACTCGAGGACGAGGAAATGTTGCTTGGAGAGGTAGTACTCGAGGTTCTCGATCAATGCGCGGACGGGGAACAAATCGATCATCTTCAACCGATTCGAATATGAGTGTTGCATCAGTAGAACAAAAATTGGATAAAACAACAAAAAAAGCAATGGCTCAAATTACTGAAGAAGACCGTGAAACACGACGAATGGCATTCACATTAAAACGATTAATTCGTCAATTACATATTAGTGAACCAGTTGAACATGTTTGGTGTCTATTAGGTAAACGATATCCGGAAACATCCGAACTTTTTTATCAATCACGTTTACCTGGTGTATTCGATCCAGAACGTGCAAATAAACGTATGAAATTACCAACACCAGAAACGTAAGTGACATTAGTTTTCTTTATTTTAGGTATTTTTATTTTACAAATTTTTCTTTTTTAACAGATGGGAAACACAAATCAGTCTTAAAGGAAACAAAGCTGAAGTTTGGCAACAATTAATCGATAATAAAAAACTTCCATTTATGGCTATGTTAAGAAACTTACGAAATATGATTAAAGTTGGTATGTATTGAGAAAACTGATAGAATTTATTAAATATGATTATCGTAGTTTTCTATAAAATATAACAAAAATAAACAAATAATCTCTATTTTAATCTTTTATTTTTCAGGTATCTCGGAAAAACATCATCAATGGGTATTAAAAAAACTTCAAGATGATGGTGCAGTTATATACAGTCGTCAATTTCCATTTCGTTTCTTTTCGGCATATCAAATATTAGATGAACTTGAAGATGAATTTAATAAATGGTGTGCAGCTAAAGAAACAGTAGCTGGAGTAACAGATATTAAAAGTCGACGATTAACACGAAAAGAAAAAGGAAAAAAAACTGCATTAAGTCCATTAGAAAAAGCTAAAAAACTTGGTTCAAAAGAAATAAAATATGATGTTGCACTTTTACAACGTTATAAAAAAGCACTTGATTGTTCAGTTAAAATAGCTACTCAACATAATTGTCAACCTATACCTGGTCGAACATTTGTTTTTTGTAATTTAAGTGAAGCTATGTCTCAACCATGTCAAGCAGCTAGAGGTTTAGGTAAACCCCGAACACGTGCTGAAATAGGTCTTTTAATGGGTTTAATGTGTAAATCAGCATGTGAATCAAGTCAATTAATTATTTATAAAACAAAAGATAGTTTTACTGAAATTGAACAAACACCACAAGAAACAATACTTAATCAAATGACAAAAATTTTATCAAATAATCAACTTTCATCATCATCAACATCAGATGTATGTATACCACCAACATTTCTTACAAATATGATTGCTGAAAAACAATGGTTTGATAATATGTAAGTAATGAAAAACAATAAACGAAAATAAGTTTAATTCTACGTTTTTTTTTTAATTTTCTTTTTAGTATTATTGTTTCGGATGGATTAAAAGCTGATACAGCTGAATCAGATTTTGTTTATCGATTTCTTTCACTTTATCGTTATTTAGTTAATCCTGAACTGATGTTTGTTAGTATTGATTTAAGTATAGCTCAATGTTCATTAACAAAATCCGATCGATTTAATAATCGAAATGATATATTTTTAAGTGGTTTTTCTGATTCAATTTTACAATTTATTGCTGAACGTGGTAATGATGGACAATTATTACATGTTGAAAATATTGATAATGCACATAATCTTAATAAACAAGTTGAATCAAACACAGAATCACAATCAATAACAGACTCATCAAATGAAGAACGATCAAAATTATCGACAAACTTACCAATGACGACATTAGTACCACGTTGGCGAACAGTACGTGTATTTATATCATCAACATTTAAAGATATGCATGCTGAACGTGATCTTCTAACACGTTATGTTTTTCCCGAATTACGTCAACGAGCAAAAAGTCTTTTTGTTAATCTGTATCAAACAGATCTTCGATGGGGTATTGCAGAAAGTCAATCAAGACAATCTGTTTTCTTATGTCTTAATGAAGTATATCGTAGTGATTATTTTATTGGTTTAATTGGTGAACGTTATGGTTTTATACCAAAATCATATGATGCACCAAAAGATGATCCACGATATACATGGTTAAATAAACTACCAATTGGTTATAGTATAACAGATTTAGAAATGCAAGCTGGTGCACTTCATTCATCCACAAAACAAAATCGAGCATTTTTTTATCTTCGTGAACCAAAATTTCTTTCAAATATTCCTAAACCATGGTCTGATGATTTTAATTCTGAAGATCAAGATTCACAAACAAAAATAAATAATTTAAAACAACGTATACGTTCAAGTGGTTTTGAAACATTTGATGGTTATCCATGTTCATGGCAAGGTGTATCAAATGATCGACCACTTGTTACTGATCTTGAACAATTTGCACAACGTGTTATTGATAATTTATGGACATCATTACAAGAAGAATATAAACCTGAATATGTTCTATTAGATGATAATGAAATAGAAGATAATCAACATCAACAATATCGTATGTCATTTATGGAACATTTTGTTAGTCGTAATAAAATTCTTCAAGATACAATTAAATCTCTTGGAAAATCATCAGTTATTCTTATTACAGGACAACAAGGTTCAGGTAAAACAGCAGCTATTGCAGCTATTGCTAATAATATTTTATCAAAACTGGATTTAAATGCTAAAGTATATGAACATTATGTTGGTATTACACGTGCATCCTTAAATAGTGTTGCAATGCTTCGTCGTTTACTTTGTCAAATGATAAATGATCATTCCGAAGTAGCAAAACAATTTCCAATTGATAAAATTCGTTCAAGTTCATATACAGATTTATGTAAAATATTATCAGATTTCTTTCATACGATAAAAGGTCCATTAAATATTGTTATTTGTATTGATGGTATTGAATTACTTGATAATGATACATTAGTTCATACATTAAATTTTATTCCAAAAGATTTTAATTTTGAAAAAATAACGTTTATTATTAGTGCTACAGAAGATAGTAATGTTGAACAAGCATGTAAAAATTTTTCTAATTTATTAACAATTAATATATCAAATCTTGAATTACTTGAACGTAGTGAAATTGTTCGTAAACATCTTGATCGTTTTGGTAAAAAATTAGATGAACAAGCATTTTCATCACAAATGAAATTTATTACAAGTAAACGTGATTCATTTAAACCATCATATTTAACATTAATATGTGAAGAATTATTATTAATGACAGATTATGAAAAGAAAATAACAGAAAAATTAAAAGCTATTCCACAAAGACAATATTTATTTTTACTTGAAATATTTAAACGATTAGATACATTATTTGGTGAAACATATGTTGGTACAATATTTGGTTTAATTTATTCAGTACGACAAGATTTAACTGAACAAGAATTACGTGATTTAATTAATATATCATTTAGTTCAACGAAAACATTACCTCCACCAGATAATTATACTTATCCAATAACAACAACACCTTTACAATTAGCTGATTTTATTTATAATTGTCATATTTTATTAAAACCTCAACTTTATGATGGACCACAAACAGTTTCAATAGCATCAAATGAAATTCGTCAAATAGTTAAAACACGATATATCCATTCAAATGAACAACAAATTAATTTATATAAACTTCTTGCTTTTTATTATTGGTGTGAAGCAACTGGACCACAATGGACATCAATGAATATTAAAGCATATGAACATTTACCATATTATTTATATGCTGCTGAAGAATATAAATTATACTATTCATTATTAACTAATCTTAAATTTATTGCTGGTAAATGTCGTGTTGGTCTTGTTCAATCATTAATTGATGATTATGAATTAATTAAATCTCTATCAAAAGTTTCAACTCATAAACAAACTTCTTCAATTATGAAAACAAAATCAATATCATCAACAAATACAAAAGAACAACCAATAAATGAAGTATTTCTTCAACAATATCGTTCATTTATACAACGAAATAGTCATATTCTAGTTGTTAATCCATCATTAATTTATCAACAAGCATTAAATGAATTAGAAACAAGTCCTGTTTTTGATAATATACAACAAATACTTTCTAATCATCAAAAAAATTCATCCAATACAAATGATCAAATAACAGCATTTGTTCGTATTAATAAACCAGATAATATGGAACAAATGAAATATTCAATTGAAGGTTTTACAGAACCTATTCGATGTTTAGCAATATCACCATCAGGTAAGTTAAAATAAAATAAAAATACGAATATGAAAAAAATAATAATCAATTTTATTTTATTTTTTAGGTGTTCATCTAGCTGCTGGTTCTGCTGATTGTTTAATTCGTCTATATAATACATCAACATCTCGTTTATTAAAATTATTTGTTGGTCATGCTGCACCAATATCTGCTCTATGTTTTGTTGGTAATGATCGTTTAGTAAGTGGTAGTAATGATGGTGGTTTATCAGTTTGGGATGTATTAAATGGTCATCGTTTAAATATACTTTCACCAAAACATGATAAACGAGTTTCAGAATTATGTTCAAATCAACGTGGTACACAATTTGCATCTGTTTCATGGGATTCATTTGTACGTATATGGGATATACAAAAAAGTCGACCAGATACAGAAATTCGTTTACATCCTAAACCAGTATCAAGTGTAGCATTTCATCCTGATGGTTTTATGTTAGTAACTGGTTGTTGGGATAGTATTGTTCGACAATGGAATGTAACAACTGGACAACGTAAATCAGTTATGCGTGGACATTTAAGTTCAATAAAAGCTGTTGCTTATTCAGCTGATGGTCGTTATATAGCATCATGTTCAATTGATGGTGAATGTCGTTTATGGAATTCATTAACTGGTAGTCAAGTTGGTCTTATATCAGCTCGTATAAGTTCGATTTATTTTTCACCAAATGGATCAACATTAGCATCAGCTGGTAATGATGGTCGTGTTCGAGTATTTTCATCAACAATAGGTCAATGTCAAATGATTATAACGAATGAAACATGGGGTTCAGTATCGAGTATTATGATTCATCCTGAAGGAGAATTTATTATAGCTGGATATCATTCAGGTTCTATAAGAGTATTTGATATACAAAATGGTACTACAGAACAAGAATTTCATTATCATAAAGGTCGTATTAATCGTCTTGGATTTTCATCTTCATCAGGAAATATTTTAATATCAGCATCAAATGATCATAATTCTCGTATATATGATTTAAAAGATTTAGGTAAAAGAACTGATATTCGTATTCAAACAGCAATACTTAAAGGTCATACAGCAGCTGTTCTATCATGTGCTATGAGTAAAACGAATATGATTGCAACAGGATCTGAAGATGCAACAATTTGTTTTTATGTACTATCAAAATATTTTGAACGTTCATCACATGAACCAAATGAAATTTTAACTGAACATCGTACACCAATTACTGGTTTAACATTTAATAATGAAACACATCAATTAATATCAGCTAGTCGTGATGGTCAAGTACATATATGGAATATAAATCGATATTCATCAAAAGCTGTTGTAACACTATCAAATACACTTGCTCATTGTCATGCTGATTGGATAAATGATATTGCTTTATCAAATACAAATAATGGTTTACTTGTAACTGCATCAAATGATAATACATTAAAAATTTGGAATACAATACCAAAAACAACAAAAACTAATGATGATTCTATGGATGTTGTTTCAGCTAATGTTGAAGAAGCACGTGTAACACTTCGTGGTCATCAAGGCTCAGTTAATACAGTTTGTTTTTCATATGGATGTGTTGTTTCTGGTTCATTGGATAATACAATTCGAGTATGGTCTCATAAAGGGACTGAAATAACATGTTTACGTGGTCATACAGAAAAAGTAACTTCATGTGACTTATGGATTAAATTAAAAGGTGTTCCTATAAAATCTGAGACCGATACAGATTCTAAATGGGCAAATATAGTTGAAGAGCAAGAAAAAGAACTTTCACGTACAACACATACAGTTGATACAATGCTTGTTGTTAGTGCATCAGAGGACGGTTCAATACGTGTATGGCGTCCAACTGATCCTGAACAACGTTGTGTGTATGATGCACATGCACAACCATTAAATGATATAGTACTAAATAATGAATCAATTGTAACATCATCACTTGATAAAACAGTTCGTTCATGGCAAATTCCAACAAATATGTTTATAAATAATGATTCAACAACATCAGCAATGACACCTCAAGTTGTTCCACCTGTTAGTCATTTAGATGAAGTTACATCGATTAGTGTTTCTCGTGATAATTCACTTGTTTTTACTGTTTCACGTGATGCATATCTATTTATTTGGTCATTATTATCATTATCATCAAAAAATGATGATTATGAAATGGATACAGATATGATAAAAAATAAAATGTCGAAACAACCATTTCGTATCATACAATCAGTTAAAGCACATGATGAAACAATTCTTGGTATGGCTTTAGTCCGTTCCGATACTCAACATCATATTCTTGTAACTGGTTCTGTTGATAAAAAAATTAAAATTTGGACAATCATAAATAATCAAAATGACGAAAAATGTTCAATTAAACGTTTAAGAACGGATACAACAGCAAATGGACCTGTTTCATTTGTTTCTGGTCGATATGATATGCCATATTTTGTTGTTGGTGAAAATCAATCATTTGATTCACTTACATTCTATCTTTATTCATCAACTTCACTTGACCGTTTAAAAACATATAAAACACAAACATGTCAATGGCCATTATCATCATTAATAACATTAAATGAACATCAACATTATATTTTAACAATTGGTTCAACAAGTAATGAATTATGTTCATATGATTTATCATTAATTGATTCAACAGATAGTAAATTATATGCATCATATGCATCAACAATCGAATATCGAACATCAATAACATCTGAATGGATAACATCAATAGAAAATTTTGATAATAATAAAGTTTTTTACTTAGGTACAACAACAGGAAATATTTATTCAACAACAAATTTATTTAGTGATATAAAAACATGGAATAAAAATCAAATATCATCAAAACAACGATCAATTACAGCATTATGTTCAATTAATAATGAACTTATATTTACAAGTGGTTTTGATAATGTCATACGAGTACAATATAGAAATGATCATGCAAAACATATGAATACAAATGATGATGATGAACAAGATGAAAAAGTTGATGATATTCTTGGACAGTATCCTGTACCAGCACCAATTACACAAATGCGTACATGGAAACAAAACAATAATGGAATATTTGGTGTTGTAGCCGGTGATACATTAGGAAACCTATATTTAGTACAATGGTATTCGTCTTAAGTGTGATCATATATATATATATTCTTATACAGTTTATTATCCGTCTTTTCTTTTTTTTTAGTATACTTAAAAAATTACTTACACTTTTTACTATTGTATCATTATAATATAATTTTATTTTCTAATAAAAATGATACAAAAAAAACACATATGCATATATTCTTATGATCTAAATTGCGCGCTATCAAGGTATAGATATTCATAGCAATTAAGAATCTGCCACTGTCTCGATGAGAAATTCTTCGAAAACATCGTCCGTCAGTCTACGAAACTATCACAATCAGATTGAATCCATCAGATACATCCAGATTTTGACTGTTGCATCTGCAAACACTCAAATGTACATTTAGTTTTTTTTTAATTTTGAGGTTTATTTTGTTCTTTGAAACAATTGAAACAATGGGTACTCAATCAGAACATTCATCTATAATATGTATTAGGTACCAAAAGAAAAGAAAAACAATTTAGTCGTGCAAAATAATATTATTCAAGAATTTGCAAGTACATTGAAATATGTTTTCAGTTCGTTAGGTCGAATTTTGGAAAAGAAGAAGACCATCCATAAATCCAGATGTTTTGATGATTAGAAGTTTTCATGATATGAAGTATTGTTTTTTTTTGTTCGCTTTATGATTGAAAGCAACTGAATTAAGACACATAAAAAACTGATATGAAAGTTTGGATCTTTCAATAGTGCTAAGCAGGACAGGATCAGATCGTCTAAACATCGTGCTCTGCAACCTTCTTATCTGGTATAATGGTTATAACATTAGTTTCGAAATGATAAAATACTTACTTTTCATAAATAGATATAATAAAAAGTCTTCAAAAGAAAATTTTTCAATTTCGCCAAATAAATTAATGCTTATGTTTGAACAGATAATCAAGAATTCCAATCACAATTTGAAATGACTAATATCTTCACTAAAAGAACTTTTTTTTTCGATTGAATGATTTATCTAGATTAAGAAAATAATTTCATTATTTATATTTAATCGAATCTAGCAATAATAATAATAAATGAAACGAAAATTTATCAATTCTATGTTTGACTAATTATCCTGTCTCTTTTTTCTCTCACATATAATAATAATAAACAAACACAAAAGATCTTAAAAGTCACTAAGAAAATTAGTCAGTATGAAATTCTTCAAGTTTACACATATGTGTATATGTATGTGTATAAAAATAAAACAAGAAAGTATTTAGAACATTTAAGAAAATAATACATAAACATACATTCATTTATATATGAATAATGATCTTGACATCTTATATTCATGTTTCATCATATATCTGCATTTTATCATAAACATATGTAATCATTGAGAGAAAAATAGTTTATTTTAACAGTTGAAGACTTCAAGAGAATTCAACAAAATTTCAAAACTTCACCACTCAAGTTCTTCTTGTTGTTTGATCTTTCGTAATAATACATATATTGACAAAATTATTTTCTTCCAATCTAACTTACTACACTAGCAATGGATGAATTTTTACATAATGAATGTTTACAACAATAGATTCTACACATTTATATATAAAATTATTCGACATGCTCTCAAAAAATTTACTCTTGAAAGCTTTTGTTGAATAAAAGTATTACGAGGAAAAAAAACTAGCATTATATAACTAATGCGATCTTAAAAGAGCGTAAATTTCTACTTCCAGCATATGATTTGAAAATAATTGACAATTTGAGATAATATTTTTGAAAGCTATATGATATTACTTCTAGATCATTTATGATACTCTAGAATGTTTCTCAGCAGTTTTTTCAAAAAAAATCGATTTACTTGTCGTTAACAAAGTGTTCGAATATGAATATATAAACGAAGAAATACTCTTGCAGTTGAATACAAATTTTCGAATCAACTTAATGTTTTCGAATCTATCCTTAAACCTTGACGTTCATTTTCCGTAAATGCTTAGAGAACTATTTTTTAATTAATAAATTTTTATTTTAACCCTTTGGTTACGGATCACACATATACTGTATGTGTATTGAACTTTTCCTTGGACTACTTCTGTTACAGTTATGACTTTACTGCTTTAACTAAGTGCACAATAGCATGGCTTTTTATACTCTATATTGTACGACAATTCCTCTACATATCTTTGTTTTGGTCTGTTCTACGGAAGTCATACTTCATGGCAAAGTCAAAACCTGTCAGTTCTCAAGAGAGAGTGATACAATGCCGAGTGCTACTAAGGAAAAATACTTTATTCATAAACTAGAAGACATTTGCTCATGAGGCATAATACAACACTCCTGAGACATCACCTGAAATGCTATCGCAGCAAATACGCTAATTGTAGTACCCTAACACTACCCTGATTGTACTCTTGTCCATTACAGGCTAATGGTGAAAGGAGAGCTATCTTGTAGAATTCCATCACTTAGTTATATTATAAAAGTGCTCTGGTACTATCAGAATTGTAACGTCATTATATAGTCTTACCATACATCGACATATCCTATGTGAAGCATTTTTCATAGAAATCGAAAATTTTCTTTTCCTAGAAAAATCCCGTAACCAAAGGGTTAACAGATCAAGCATTTAACGTCTATTTTTCTTCAAAATGTGGATCTCGAAGCCAGCACGTTCAATAGAGCTGGGACTTTGTGCACAGATTGAGGATAGACAATTTATACGCTAGAAATTTTCCAGCTTCATGTCTTTTTAGCTAGCGGAAGGTCAATTAATTTCAGTATATGTAATGGTAGGCATTTGGCATCTATCGTATCTCCAAGTGCATTCAACTACCTTAAGATATAAAGACAATTCTCGTTTTTTTACTTTAAAGAAAACACTTGAGACTTGCAACTGTTGTTGCCCTTTTTTTGCTTTGCTTCTTTTTCGTACTCGTTTGATTGAGTATTCGATCGAAATCGTGAGGAAAAAATGCGCAATTCTACTTAAATAGCGAACTTTTGAAGGAAAGTAACAAGTAAGAAAAAGATTTTTTTCTATGTTTAAACCTTTTAAAAAAAAAGGATTACGAGAGTCGTTGGACCGAAGCATGAACTTTCGGATAAAAAAAAAGATTTAATTTTGTTTCGTATTGGAACAAAAAGCTTCTGGAGACGCATCACCGACCATATGATTCGAAATAAAAATGAAAAACATTTTCTGCCTTTACTAAAAAAAAGCTGTTAGTGTACTTCCTGTGGGATTAAAATGTGAAACATGATTCATCTACTTATTCAAAATAAAGGACACTATAATGTCTGTGAGAGTCTGGAATAAGGATCAAATTTGCTACCTTTATACTTCAAAATTCGTTTTAGATTGTGTTTCACAAAAATACTGTAATGTTGGTATGGTCTACGATAGTCTCTGATTCATGTGTGTGTCACGGTCTGTGTGGGGCGAGGACGAGAGGTTCAGGTCTAGATTTTCTACTTTTTTACTTCAGTATTTCTTCTAGATTGTGTTTCACAAAAAGCCTGTCTTTTTCAGTAGTGGATGACGGAAATGATCAAAATTTTGGCGCGAAAAAAATCGATGTTGATGTAAAAATTATATTGTTGTTAAAGTATAGCATGATTGAGACTATAATCATCAGCGTTTATCTGAGTTTTCATTTTTTGGAGATATTGATTTTTTCTGTTGAAGAGGCTTCAGAAAAACAATACATGAATGGGATACATACACATAAGAATAATGCGATGCACCTTCGTCTCTAAAAGAAGACTAACATCCTTTCCGTTTCATGTTACAATTGATAGAAAAATTAAGACACAAGAGTAATAAATTACTCCACTGGACTTTCCAAATTTTGAAGACGATTTCATAGGGCTCCATAAGACGAGAGTCTGTTGTTTCTCTTCTGGTCTAGTGTCTTTTGAGTCCGATAAAAATATCTTAGGTTCAAAAAAGTATTTTGTATGTTGTAAGTCTGGAACAGGAATACTACTGTGGGGGCGAATTGAATTTATCGCCTTCGTATTTTTTTTTGTTTTTATCACTGTAGTCTTTTTATATATTAATTCATTACTATATATAGAGCAAGAAAATCCGAAACGTGCTGTATCTTTTGGTATATTTATATTGAATATCAAATGCAGTTTAAGGTGTAAAAAACGTACTAGAAAAAAAAGTAACATATTATTTTTACTACAATGTATATTGCAAATTCAGTGACGGTATGGATGCAACTGTGAAGGTCAGGATGGATGTGAATGAATGTACGTAAGGGTATGGGCGTATTTGGATGCGAATGTGAGTGTGGAATGAATATAAAATAATCTCAACCCCAGTCACACATACACCGACACTCATAGGGTGTTGGTGTAAGTGATTGAAGAAGAATAGCTGCAACTACACCCACAGATTAAAATAGTCGCTTTAAAATTGTGCAGAATCTTGGAATTCAAACCTGCTTAAGTCCAATATTCAAAATCATACAGTACCATCTGAAAACACGTTTTTCTCTTCATAATTGACAGTTGAATATGGTATAACACATAAGGAGTATGAAAATTAGTAACAATTATTTAATTTCTTTCAATATATATGTGAATTGTTATTGCCGTTACTGTTTTCTCTAACTAAAATGACAATAAGAAAAGCTCTTCAAGATTAAGGGTGATGTCAAGGATTGGTAGCATATGTAACGCATCATATTCTAATATATTGGAGCATATTCTCTGTATTATTTTGCAATTTTATCTGCTTCATATCAACAAGTATATCAAGCACTTCTTCGGGTAAATATTTCTAGTTTTTTATACTAAAAGTACAACATTATATTAAAACACAAAGCAGCATATGAAAATACAAAGTATGCTGTTTGGTACTTAACGAGAGTTGCCTATTTGTATTTTTGTAAAATTAATTAAACTCTAACGTAAATTACAAATAATTTAATTTGAAAATAATTTTAGTATGTTTTTATTATTAGTTTACTTTATTTTAATTACGAATTCTGATAATTTAAACTAAAAATAGATTTAAATTACATAATTTTAGTTTATGTTAAAGTTCATATAGCGAAAATTAAAATTAAAATAGACTTCAACTATAATGCGAAAAAAAATTACTTTTTTTGAAATATAGGTTATTTTTAATTTATTTGTGTACTTAATTTCTTTTCAATATAAAATAGCTTCTCTGAAATACCAGCAATTAGAGGATCTTTTTTGAAAAAATAAAACTAATTCTAAATTAGTCTCGTTCAACTTTATCTCTCTAATTTTGTATACTATGATAGAAATTTTTTATTTATACAAAACTTGGTAAAATTCGAAGTAAAATTGTGTTAAATAGCATCTCAGAATGTTTATTGATATGTAGAAGTTAATCACTTGATCGTACAATTCAATCGGCTAAATGACAGGTAAGAAACATATTATATGCATGTTTGAATCTAACCTTCATCCTTACATATTTCAATTTAGATTAGTCCGGACCAGACCAGTGTATAAGACTACAACTCCTCGTATGCAGCGTCATGGACTCCCACACTTTTTTTTATTTACAAATGTTTTTGGACGGACCTCAAGGATTGTACAACATGCCTAGTCCTTTTCTCACAAAAGACTAGACGAGACGTGCCGTTATGACAAGAACAGCGACTAGTCTTTTTACCCGTCCTTTGTTCATCTGGGTAAGATGTAAAATATTTAGTCGTAGTCAATAAAGGAACATCACCTTTCATGATCTCAATGAAGTTTGGACTATTTCCTTTTTAGATAATAGCTTTAACTTTTCACTACATAACTGTATATTTCAACCAATTATCTATACATGTATTTGTATCAACAGCATAAATTTACAGAGAAAGATCAAAACTTTTGGATAACCCTTTATTAAGACTGTTACTCATAGTTATCACTATAATTAATAGCCTAATATCAAATATGTATCTGCACTTTCTCTCTTGCTTTAGATTCCCATTTGTTATATATACATGATCTCAGAGTCGTCTCATCCATCTAAATTGTATGATAAAAATACATGTCCTTTATAATCTAAGCATATACAAAGGTTGTTATCAGAAAAAATAAACAAATAGCTTAATTCTACTTGTAACATTTTAAAAATGTTTAGCTCAAATCGATAACTATAAAATGATTTGTATCTTCATCACACTGATAATTTTTAAATATTCTACTATTTTGTCGAGTTTTTCTTATCAAACACTAATTTCCTTTTTTTTTGCGCAGTAAAGAAAATTTTCTGTTATTTCGATTTAATGTTGTATTTTTAAATGAATAATAATCCTAATTCTAATGAAGTACCTGAACAAATAAATCTGTCTAATCGAATAACAACATCAAAAATTCTTGAAAAAAAAGAAGTTCTTATATTACATCAAGTTCCTATTCAACTTCATACAGCTCAACAAGAAATAAATAATTTACGTCTTTTAAATATTTGTCTTCAATCAACATTAATTCGTGTTCAAACTCAATTAACTGAATATTTACCAGTTAATATTCATGATGAAATAAAACGAAATGAAACAAAACAAAAATTAATTTCATTACGTCAAATCGATGATCAAAGTCGACGAATTATTCATCCACAACAAATATCTTTTTTTCAAATAATTAATAATTTTAAAAATTTATTAGATATTAAACAAAAACAAGAACCATTTAATAATAAAGATATTCCATTATCGAAAAATGAAAAACAAATTGATATTTTATATGAAATGTTTCATGAACTTAATACTATAATACATACAGAACATCATGATAGAATTTGTCAACTTTATATTACATTAGCTGAAACATCTCATTCAGTAAATCAAGCACGGGAAAGTAAAATTCTTTTTTTCTTTTCTTTTTTTTTTTTTGAAACTATTTTCTTATAGTTCTACATCATACAATTCATGCACATAAAATCATTACACGACGAAAAATTAAACGAAAAATAATTTTCATATTAATTGCATGTACATTCATTTCAATATTTATATTTATAATTATTATATCTATTCAAATACATTAAAATTCTGTCTGTTTTTCATTTCGATACATTTTTATTAATTGTATAATATTCATAATTAGACTAAGAAGAATAAAGATAATACCAATAATTACAATAATTATAACACCAGACATCAATTGTTATAATGCGCGCGTTTATTTGAAAACATTCATTATAATGTTACGTTTATCTTGCTATAAATGAAACACCTTTACGAATTAAAATAATTCGTGTTTGTGGGTATGGATATATTGGATATTTGACAACTTGAAAAAAAAAAGAAACAATATAATAGGTGACCGAAAAGTAACTAGACAAAATATTCATTCATTTTTCAGTGTGTTTAAGAAACCTGCAGAACTTGGAAACTATTCAATTTTGTAGAGAAACGGTTTCTATTTCATTCACTATATTTAAAATAATTTTTGCTTCTATTTTCAGTAATTTTTTGGTGCGCTGAAGTTCGCTCAAACTCAATTTATAAATCTCTACAAGATTACCTCACATCACTTAAACTATCATTCCTAGAAGAATTTTGAACTCATATTTGAAATATGACATAAAATTCTTATTTTAATCTAATATTTTCGAATTTCTGCAGATGAAAAATTAACATTCTATCTAGTTACTTTCTGAAGATTCGTTATGCAAGAGGAATTAAATTTTTGAGTTCTACTTACATTTGATATTTTTTAAAATAAGAAGCCATTTCTCGTTTGCATCTGATACATGAAACTAAAAAAGATGTTTTCTTTCTGTTTCTCAAGGATTTCTTAATGATCATTAGACTTACACGAGAACCAATGGGATGATTAAAACTTCCACCGTGTATACGAACGAATTCTTCAACTATATTTGTTAATGATCGCTCACTAGATTGATTAAAACAATTGAGAAAACGACGTAAAAGACCAGTTCTAAATACTTTCTTGGTAAAATCATGACTTATTTAAAAAAATTCTTGTATACCTTCGATGTATTGATAACCAAATCTCCGAGATCCATGACTGATCAGTAGTAGATATTTGAACAAGATTATTATCGTATAAATGATCTTGACCTTTGATTGCTAAATTTTGATTGACAACATCGTTGCCTATTAGATAATAATAAATCAATAATTCACAAAAAAATTTTTTAAATTTCTATTTACCGAATTCTTGTTGGTCAGCACAATCAAAATAGATATCTTGTAAATAAAATAAAGAATTTTTATCATAAAATAATCAACTAACCTGTTTCATCATTAATTGAATCTTTTTCTTTAAAAAAAAACAACAAATATTAATCCAATTTCATTATCAATCAATGACACTGACCGATATTATTTTCGAGCCATTGTTGTAAAATCTGAATATGTTTATTGATTTCTTGTTTTTGATATTCAATAGGATAAGTTTGATAAGATTGATAATCACGATAGATTATTAAGCGATTATTTTGTTCACCTTGAAGGATTCAAAAAAAAAAAATTAGAAATTTTACTGTTGAAATTCACGACGAAATTCATTAGCAATATATTTGTTCATGCAATTCTATACTTCTACATACTTACAATACATATTGAAAATGAATGAGATTATAAGAGGCCTTATTATCTTTTTTGCGTATATATCTATATTATAAACTAAACATCAAATGCATGTATACACATTGTAAATTATGTTCTCTTATCTATCATTATAATAGAACAGTGCAAAAAAAAAAATTATAATCTTGATATATGAATACTCTATTCTTTCGTCTTTTCTTTCGTAACAAAAAAGTTAATTCTTTCTTTTTTCATTAAAATACAATTTTTTTTTTCATACAAATGAATAACTTGATTTATATGAAAGTGTTTCTACTTCATCTAGTTCTTCATCAATATCTATTGATTTGATTGTTGTTATATGTCTAAAATTATCATTTGGTATTAATTTTGCTGTGAATAAGCGATTGTATCGTTTAGTAGATGGCTGAATATCACATCAAATGAATTTTCTCGTTGTAATTTTCTATTGAAATTCATATGATATAAATATGGCGAACTAATGGGTCTATCAGATGTTCTTATATCGTTCAATTCTTCATTTTCATAATTCCAAAATTGAGGAGCATCAATCAATTGTATATGATTAAATTTTTCATAATCGAATCCACTTAATGTAGAATTACATGGTGAAAATTGATAACCCCATAAAAGTTCATTAGGTAAATAAGATGTACGAAAATGACATCAAAAACCAGTATAATCAAAAGAACCTTCAATAATAGCAATGATTTCAAAATGTTATTTTTCTAATGTTGATTGTTGTATACCATAAAGTGGACTACGTGAATTAATAATATGTTCAACAATAGTTGGTTGAGGAAAAAATAATTGATCATTACGTAAGTGTGGTAATTCCATATCATAGATTTGATGAGGAATTATTTCACCTTCAAGTGTTCGTCGCTGACGAATCATTAGTAAACGAACACTAGCAAATATCAATTAAGAAGTTGATAAGTTAACTATAAAAAAAAAGAAAAAGAAATGAATCTTTCTTTTATAATGGTTTATTTGACATACCTATTCGAAATGTTAATGGTAATTGATTATTTCGTGGGGCAATGAGCGGATAATTACTGAATATAATAAATTGGGATTTTTCTAAAAATATACAAAAAATATTCATTTATTATCATCAATCAAACAAACTAACAAAAATAATATTCTTTCATTATGGAATATTTCTAGAAGACCTTGATGGTTTACAATCTATTCTGAAATTATTCATAGAATTAGTTCAGCTTTGAATTTAATTAATGAAATTTACTTTTATTTTGTTAAGTATCAGAAAAAAGAATAACCTTCGCCTGTAGGTCGTGATAATTTAGTAAAAACAATTTGTGTGACAATAACTTGTAATAAATATTCAAGTAATGATTGAAGAGTTCATACAAGTATACCACCCATACATTCTGTTGTTATATATCTTGAACCATAACCAATTGTATGTTGTGTTTCAATAGAAAAAAGTAATGCACTTAAAAAATCATGTACAGGGTTGCCAAAAATGTTTTGCCCGGGGGATACAGCTCCAATGACAAATGATATCAATATTGAATTTGATACAAAATGGAAGCCCGTCAAGAATGGGGTTTATCCATACGAATGAATAAGGGCTATAAAGACTTTTCTCTATCAAACTTTGATAATTTCTAAAACTCCATGAACTATAGTCATAGCAAAACTATCCTTTATCATAGAGAACTCAAACTATTCCTGATATAAAATTACTAAACATAGAAAGGTTATCCTTACTTTTTATGGCTTAATGAATGATACAAAATAAAGGTAACTTTGCTAGATTCAGTATTTTTATATCAGAAGTAGTCTGAGTTCTTTATGATAAAGGATAGTTTTGCTATGACTATGGTTCATGGAGTTTTGGAAATTTTCAAAGTTTGATAGAGGAAAGTCTTTATAGCCCTTATTCATTCGTATGAATAAACCCCATTCTTGACGGGCTTCCATTTGGTATCAAATTCAATATTGATATCATTTGCCATTGGAGCTGTACCCACGGAGCAAAACATTTTTGGCAACCCTGTACATCTTGAACACATTTTTTTTGTTCTATTTTCAAATATTGTCGTGTATAATTTGTTTGATTATCTAATAAAACTTGTTCATCATCGTTTAAAACAATATATCCATGTTCAATTGAAATAAGAACATAAAGTGAGGAAAAGAAAAACCAACCTAATATAAAACCAAACAAAACAAATATTAATACAAGCCACCAGTAGAGGGCTGTAGATTGCTCTATTTTGACAACCTGACTCTGCCCTGCCCTGCAAGTTTTTGTTATGTACCCTGTTCTGCCCTGCCCTGTTTTCTTTAAAACTAAAGAAAATTCCAAACTTTCGTATTAACTCATTATACAATTTCATTTCGATTTGTTACAACCATGAAGCAAAAAACAACAACATTATGTATCTCGAAAATTTCTAATCACGAAAATATCATCAACAATATCTGAATTTAAAAACTATCTTTTTTTTCTAATATTCGATCTGATGAACTAAAACATACTCCGATATGGGTATGCATCTTCTCTTCGTACCCGCACCCTATCAAGAGTTTTGTTGTTTTTTAGTGTATTTGATTCATCTAAACAATTTTTAAAATGATAGCTACTAGTAGAAGTTTCGTTTGATATGGAATATGATAATATCTCATGACACAATCGACATTTTACAAATGGTGAATATACATTATTCAAACGTTTAACACGTAATAAATGTTCCTAAAATGAACCATGAGATGATAATGGCGGTTCTACTATAGCTATAAATTCATCAGTTTTAAGTTTTTCTATCACCCACTTCTTTTTTCGTTCTATATCTTTTTTTGAATTAAACATAGTTGATATTTCACTAGCAGAAAAATCTAACCGATATTGATGATGATATTTGAGAGATTAGTTAATGATGATAATGAAGAAAAGATCAAGATAAAAGTCAAAATAAGAAAACTAAATGCAAACTTGAGTAACCATATAATGTATAATGGATAGATTACCGACATATTTGCTTCTATTAAATATCTTTGCGACCAATCTAAATTGATTGTTCAGTTCACTTTCACTTCTATTTTTTTTCTTAATGTATAAATTTAGAAAAGATGTTGACAATATCTAGCGCATAAAAATCGTCACAGGTTGACAGCACATGTAAAAAAATGGATTAAGAATCAGATTAAAAATCGATTATAATGGCACTATTATAATCTGATTTTAATCAGATTTTTCAGCTTTAAAATACAGATTTTATTTGATTTTGATTTTTTTTATATCTATTTTAATCGATTATTATAGTAATTGTAGGTAATTGGTTAAAATAGATTAAAAGAAAATCAAAATCAAATAAAAACTGTCTTTTAAAGCTGAAAAATCTGATTGAAACCAGATTATAATAGTGCCATTATAATCGATTTTTAATCTGATTCATAATGCAAATTTTTTACATAGGAGGTCACGATACTCGTACTCTGCAGCCTTTCCTGTAAAAATTTTCATAACCCGGCACTGCCCTGCCCTGTCAGGGCAGTGCAGGTTATCTATACCCTGTTGGGCTCTAGTCACCAGTAGAGCCTATCGGGTCCGGGTATGGTCGGGGTCTGAAGATTTTTTTTCGAGCGGATCTGGGTCCGGGTCTAAAACTTTTTGCACCCGATGGGCTCTACCCACAAAATATCAATCACCCAATATATATTCGTCTGTTCTGTTTTATCTTACAGTTGGTTTTTCGTTCATGATTGACATTTTGTATTATGAAAAGGTCTGATCATAAAATGATATTCAGTCATCCTTCTGTTCATTGTTAATATAAAGCACCTAAAGTTTTTTCTTTTTATTTTATCCTCTCTATTATTAAATTTGGAAGTGCATACGATGAATATCATAAGCGTTCATAACTGTTTGATTATACGACTGCATATTGTTATAGTGCATACAGAATCATAGACAAACGAAAAAAATTGATTCACAATATAGCATGACTGGTGAATAAAATATGATGAGAATATGCAACTTAGGAATGAAACCAGGAAAAACTGGAAAGAAGACAAACGAACGAAAAAAAAAGCGGTTACAGTAAAGAGAAGAGAGAGAGAGAATAACAAACACAAGCGCGCCAAGTTTTACATGGATAAATAGTCAACGCACAAAAGAAGCAGTGATTGATGCCTTGCATGTATATGTTACACTTGTTTCATTCGAAAGAAATGTAGTGGCGTAATCAGGGATGTGCTAGGCTCGCCACTGCTCTACCAGCAGAAGAAAAAAAGACTATAATAATTATCCTTATTGACGCTATATTTCATGAATTTTCTCCAAGATAATGGAGCATTGTCCTACCATTCAAGATCTTCTGTTTATACCACTAAAGAAATGTCCAAAAGACTCATTCTTTTTACTCTTATGAAATAAATCTTAATTAAGCATATTACTAAAAAAACTATTGACCGAGTTAAATAACGTATCTAATCACAACGACATACTCCTAATTTTAATTTTCTCAATGTAACTATCGCAACTGATTTCCAAACATCGGAATACTTGTGTTTTCTCAACTAAGTATTGAAACAGCGTATGAAACAACTTATATAATTCTGTCAAAGCTATTTGTTCATAACATTGAATAGTCTTGATGATGACAAAGAAAGTATATTTCCTTTGCTTATTTTGGTAAACATAAAATTAAACTTTTGGATATTCTACTTGATCTCACAACCGTATTGAGTTGTGTTCAATCTGCAACTATGAGTAGAGGATGTGGCAATGATCGTTCGAGACATATTTTACTCTTGTACACAGATAAAAATAATATTGATCCTTGAATAAAATAGTCATTACAGACAGCGTCGGGTGCGGTTACTGAGAACATGGATAGTGAAGGTTGTACTATTGCAATGCTCTGATCATGTACAGAAGCAGTACTACTGAGAATTTTTTCTTTTTCTTTCCATTGTATAAGTCGTTGTTTTAAAGCAACAAAAAAGCCTACGTAATTCACATACTATTTATCGATATTGTTCTCTCTATTCGTTTCCTTCATCCAAAAATCTTTTAAGAACATGAGAATAGTTTCATACAGTTTCCAACTCACATTAAAAAACATTTTATTCTTATCAAAACCAACATTTTCACAAATAATCATTACTGGTGAGAGATCACTAGTGCCAGTCTTCACAATCTCTTCTCGTGCACCTTCTACATTTGTAAACATTAAATCAATGTTTCTTTTCGAATGTTTAGTAGAATGTGACGTTGATGGAATGTAATAACGATTGTTTTTATTCTACACATCCTTTTCAAACTTCTATCTCTTTTATGGGTACATTACAATCAACAATGATGATTGTATTTTCAATGATGTATGATTGTAAATTTCCTAAATCTTCTACTCTGTACTGGCGGTCAATAAATAGCAATTGTTCGAATTGTTTGACTGAGCCCAGTACAAGCTGTTCAAACAAAATACTAAATTGAGCTATTCGATATGCATTTCACAGATTATCAACTTCTGTAAATACAAAAATTAGAGACATTCATTTTATGACGAACGTTCTGACAGAAAAGAATCAAAGAGAGTTGTTCTTTTAACAGAGAGATATTTTTACATTGCATCAGGATATTTTCTTAAAAATCTGCCATAATCATTCTGCAAAAACTTTGTCTACTTGTTTCTGATCTTTTTGTCTAGAAGCCTGATTGACAAAACTGTTTTATTGTTGAGAACAGAAAAAAAATATATGGCATCTACCCTCCATTTAGAAAACATAGTACTTATGGAAATGCTCATCTTTGAATAATAATTATTATTTCGTGTGTTGACAGTTTTTTTCGACCGATGCAATGAAGAGAGACATAGAAATGGCGATGTATGCTGCTGTTGATCTCTCCATCCGGCAATATTAAGACTGTCATCATCGATTAGACTAAATCATTAAGTAATAATTCAAGTGTAGGCAGTAGTTGTAATTTAATATTCAGAGCTATTTGATTGATTTTCATATTGATACGATCTAAGTTTTTATCCATACAAGACGTAGTCTTTACCATATTGAACATGTTTTGTTTGATTAATAATAACATTTTGGTTGTATCTTCATTAGTTATTGTTCATGATTGTAATAGAGCAAATATGAAACAATAATCGATGCAATTGTCTTGATGATATTGCACTTTCAACTTATTATTTTAAATTTAACGTGTATGTAGCTTTTCTACATTCACTAAATAAAGAATGATGATAGTCATCATGTTAGATACGAAGAACTATATTTGAAAGCTCATGTGTTTGATTATCAATAAGAGTATAGTATATTATATGATTGCCGATCAGAAAAAGTATGATAGTAGAGAATGTATTTTCAACTATTGTGATATTGATATTAGTGATTTGAAATGACTATTTATTTGTAGACATAAATATTTTGTATGAGTCAGTTTTTTGTTTACATACTACTCATATGACTGATGAGTGAAAATGCGACCGATATTTTTTGCTATTTGAACTATTCTTCAAATAATGTTTAAAATCTGCATGTTTCAACCGCTTAAATGGAAGACAATACGATTAATATTCTAATAATTCCTATCGTAGTTAAGCATATTGTGGATTATTAGTCGATAGATATATAGAGTCAGTAACTATTCATCAATTCACTTGACCAACAATTTTTGTTTTTGTATTCAATAAAATACACATTGCTATGTTAATATTAGACATTGCAGCTGTGAAAAATGAATGAGATGTTTATAAACACCGAGTACTAAAATACTAAGGTTTTGACGAATACATGCAATCCTTTATTTCACTTTGGTACGTAGCTGCTATAATAATATTTCCAACTGTTGTTTTATTGATTATTATTTGTCATAGCGATGATAGATGAGTAAATTTATTACTAATTAGACGATGAATGTGCCTTATTAGTACAATAATTACTGCAAATTACATTTCTCATTAAAATAGATAGAGGAAGATGTCGTCAAAACAAGAATGTAAGCAAGTACTTTTGTGTCTACTCTCGAAGCAGAAGAAAGAAAACGTGCATCACTTGATTGTTTGTTCAATAATAGTTCTTTTTTAATTTTTAACGAAAGGATATCATCTAATAAAGTTTTCTTTCTCGATGTATCTCATAATTGCTATATACAACATCATCATACAACGACTATTTATGGATTATATTTGGGTTCCGTCTTCCATGTTTACTATCACAAATGAAATATTCGTAACTAAGTTTCTTTTTAACTGTGAAATCAAATTCTAACTGATTAATCTTATCGATTACTTCCTTTACTGTTCAATATTTCACGCCTTTTAAAAATACTAAATAGGTAGAATTTAAAAAAAAACAATCTGATTAGTCACTTGCTCATTTTTCTCTGTAAATAAATGACGAAACATTTTTGAAATAAGTTCTAGTATTATACTGCCATCTTTGATTATAAAAAACAAAAAAGAAATCTTTGGTGAATATCTTTCGACTAATAAATAAAATAAATAAATAAAAAGTCGTTCAAATACGAATGGTTTATTCTTTCCATCAATCAAGGATATTATTTATGTAAATGATCATCCAATAAAAATGATTGATTAAAAAAAGAGTCAATCAAAATGAGGGTACATAAAGACATAAATAAAGTTTACAATGGAGTAAATACATATGAAGACCTATTCTGTCAGTTAAGGAAACAAAACAACAAATATTTTATTTCTCAATTATATTGTTACTTTTATGATTATTTTATTTTTAAGATCTATTTTTTTTTTCTATTTTTTTGCATTTTGTTTATCATCATAAAAGTTGTTAATATGCACTGTTAACATCTTAAGAAAAAAAACCGAATTATGTCACCGAATAATCGATTTTTTTCATGCTTTTTTTCTCGTTTCTCAACTACTAATAATGATCATCATCGAGCTCATCAACTTGTTAATACCGAAGATGAAATAAATAGTGATGATCCGACCGAACACACAATAGTTGAAGAACAAAATCTTGTTTCTCAACCAATAACAACAAGAGCTTATTCATCATCCTCAATATTAAAACGATATGAACGAAATTATATTTCAGCATCATGTAGTATGTTTGCTATAGCTGCATTAGCAGTAAGTCTATCTGATTATCGATGGTTCTGGTTAAATGGTGGTTTATGCAATTCAAAATATATTGGTTTAAGTATGTTTTTTGCTGTTGGAAAATTATTTGTTGTACGAGTACCTGTTGCATGGGATCCATCAGCACCAATGAACGAAATTTATCAATTTAAACCAAATGATTATATGGGTATATTTTGAAAAAAAAAGAATATGATCAAATAATCAAAAATTTTTTCTTATAGATTTAAGTGGTTGTGTTGATACACGTTCGATATTAATTCTTCGTTTAATGATAACATTAATTTGTTTAGCGATATTTTCTTCGACTATTGGATTTTTATTAGATGCACTTGGACCAATGAAATTTGGACTAAAATTTATGAGACGTCATGCGTTTTGGCATATTTTATCAGGTAACAAAAAAATAAAAATAAATTTGATTTAAGTTTTCGTAAATGATTTTATTTTGTTTTTCGATTTGTTTAGTTCTTCTTTGTACAGTAGTAACCGGTCTATGTTTTTGGGCATCGGAATTAATTTATGATATTCAAGATAAAACTCGTACGAAAATAGGAAAAAAAGTCGAAGTACAATTCGATGTCGCTTATTATCTTGTTGTTATGTCCAGCGGTCTTTCATTATTAGCATCTGCTTTTGCACTCTTAAGACGATATCCAACAGCTGAAGAAGAACATTTAGAAAGGTATATTATTAATCATTTTCGGACGAGATTTACTTATATAAAAAAAAAACAAAATTTCAAAAACTTTGTAGGAAAAGAAAAGACGACGATTGAAGGTAGACTATTTGTCTTAATACTACAATATATTGGAGATCGTTAGATAATAAATAGATTCCTCATTGATATTTCATGGTATTTCTAAAAAAACAAAGTTCCGATTGTGATAGCAGTTGTTTTTGATTCAGTGATACAAAGAGAATAGTGTTGAACGTTTAAAACTTATTATGCCTACAGAATGTTTAAAAAAAACATGCACGAAGATGATGTTCCGTTTTGTTTTGAGAGGTGCTTCACATCTATAGTTTAAGACATGATTCAGGTAAACAACTATTCTGCTGACTTCTTATCTAAAGATCTTTAAAATAAAACACAGTTGAATGTTTTTCTTTTTTAAAAGAGGATGAATTTTAAAATAATTTTATCTTATGTAGTATCAAGTAATAAAGATGTTCGGAGTTCATTATTTACATACTTATGAGGAAACCTTTTCATTGGTGTCAAACTTTATGCATATAGAGAACTCAATTATATTAGTTTACATAAAAGGATCATTATGTAGTATCTACAGGCAAAAAAAAATTTATTGAACTAGGAAAATGGGTATTTGAAGAGGTTCCCTCATTAGTGGAAATCATAAAAGTGCATTGATAAATTAATAATGAGTGGATTCAAAACTCTGTATGTATGTATATGGATATTTTGTATCTTTGAGAAGTTAAAATAAAAAAAGATCTTTATTTATATTTCTGTTATTATATTTAATTAGATTAATGGATGATTGGTCACGACGTGAAGAACCTTTGTTTATTGAACGTTCTTTACCGGCTTCAATATCAACAATACCAACAAGTGATGAACCACCACCAGAATATTCCGAACAGAATGTTATTGTAGTATGAACAAGTATTTTTCTTTTTTTCAGAATCTCTTATATTAAACAGTGATTGTATCTACAATAATTTTTTCTCATTCTTTTATATTTGTATGTAATTAACTGGAACTTGTTCTTCTTCTTCTTCTTCTTCTTCTTCTTCTTCTTCTTTTTGCTGTAACTACTATATATTATTTACACACCGTAGTTAATGGGGAAAATGAATAAATGCAAAAAAAAAAAAACAGTTGAAGATATATTATAATGATTGAACGATCATATTACTAACATTATATTTGCGTCCTTTTCTTTTTCTTTTATTCTTTAGATGATGACAATATCTTATCAAAGTATTAAGGTCATGTCTTAAATATAATTCTTTGACGATTATATAATATATTAAGTGCCTATGTGTCACTACTCAACATGGTTCTTTCTGAAAAACAAAAAAATGAACTGTAAGATTTTCTTTTTTTTTTTTTAATGTCTTATTGATTAATAAAAAATTATATATATGTATGTTTTTTCTTTTATTTCAGTAATCAAGCTATAGCTGATTATTTAGCCACAAATGGTTATACAATCTCATGTAAAGAATTTTGCAGAGAAGCAAATATTGTATGAAAAATTTTGATAAAATAATTCGAATAAATTGATTTGTTCTAGTCTACTAATGAAAGTGTGGAAAGAAAAGATCAATTGGAAAAAAAATGGACTTCAGTTATACGACTACAGAAGAAAGTAAAAATAAAATATTTCACTAGTGTTTAATAATAATGAATACTGAACGTTTTTTTTTATTATTAAGGTTATGGATCTTGAATCAAAATTACAAGAAGCTCTACAAGAAGCGATAACTGGTGTATCTCCTGGACCAAAACGTCAACCTAACGAATGGATACCTCGACCTCCTGAAAAATTCGAGCTAAAAGGTCATCGTGACACAGTGACACGCGTTGTCTTTCATCCAACTTACGATATTCTTGCATCAGCTAGTGAAGATGCAACAATTAAAGTATAAATTCTTCATAATAAATATATTTTTTAAATTTATTTGTATATAGATATGGGATTATGAATCAGGAGAACATGAACGAACATTAAAAGGTCATACAGCACCGGTGCAAGATATTGCCTTTGATCATACAGGCAAATGGCTTGGTAAAACACTTTTCTTTATTCCATTAAAAAAAAAAAAAAACTTCGAATCTTTTTTTATTCTTGCTTAGTATCATGTTCGGCTGATATGAGTGTTCGTTTATGGGATTTTCAAACTTATCAATGTGTAAAAACAATGCATGGTAATGAAAAGTCAATAATGTGATTTTAAGTTTTGTTTTTCTTAGGTCATGATCATAATGTATCGTCAGTAACGTTTACTCCAAGTGGTGATCATATTATTTCATGTAGTCGTGATAAAACGATTAAAATATGGGAAGTATCAACGGCGTAAGTGTCATTGTTAAAATATATTTTGATAAAAAACAAATAATCTAGTTTATAAATTGTTCATCTTAGATAGTCAAAGGTAGTTTTTTGTTTTATGAAAAAAAAAAAAAGAAATTAAGCATGTAAAATATTTATCATTTCAAATTATATTGGAGATAGTAATTTAAAATGATCATTTCACATAATTAGAGATGTGCTGGACTAAATTCTTTTTGGTTTTAGTCATAATCCTAATAAATTTAATCTAGAAGAAACTATTCAAAATTTTATTCATATCATGTCTAGAAAAATTCTTCAATATTCACTGTTTTAATTTGTTTAGTTAACGACCAGTACTCTCTTGGGTAATCTTTCTTGAATTATATTTTGATTGATATGATTTATAAGATAATTTGCTTAAAACTATAGAGTATTGAACTATCTATCAATGATAAAATGCTTGTGAATCGTATTTTTGATGCATACTTTCATAAGTAGTCAATCACAAAAAATACAAAGTTCTCAATAGATTTTTTTTTTACATGTAGAGAACTCGTTGTGCTGATCTTTTTCGGTAAAAAAGAAATATTCAAATTCATTCAATAAATCATAGTGCTCAAGTCAAAATAGTCGAAAACATCTACAATCACTCAGTAGCAGTCAAGAACAGTCGAATTATTCACTATGATTTCTTGAGTAAATTTGGAGACGACTCATTAGAGCGTATCAGGCTGATTTTGAACTAGATGGACTCTCCTACCTATCAAAAATATGATTTGCAAGCATTTTATTGTTTGTCAGATAATCTTTAGTTCTGGTTGGGACAACTTTTCCTTAATACTTGTAAACCTTCAAATTTCAGTCTCGCACATCTCTACACTTAGCACTGATATATCATAAAAATTGTAGAAATATTTCTAATAATTTAATTTTATAGATTTTGTGTAAAATCTCTTGTTGGACATCGAGAGTGGATACGTATGATACGTGTTTATCACGATGGTACATTAATTGCCAGTTGTTCAGTCGATCATGTATGTAAATGAAGAATTTTTATGAAGTAAAATTTGTGTCTTTGATAGACTGTACGTATTTGGTCACTGCCAAGTGGTGAATGTAAAACTGAATTACGTGGTCATGACAATGTTATTGAATGTATTGCTTGGGCACCGGATTCGGCCGGACCACATATATCCGAATCGATTTCTAATGGTGGATCTGAAGTATTTATCTTTGTTTTTATTCGAAAAAATTTATTTTCATAAAAAAAATATTCTTTATTATTAGACACAGAAACGATCCGGTCCTTATCTCGTATCCGGTGCACGTGATAAGACAATTCGAATGTGGGATGTAACTAATGGTTTATGTTTGTTTATATTAGTAAATATTTAATTAAAATAAATATTTTATTTATTTATTTATTTATTAAATTTATATTAGACTGGTCATGATAATTGGGTTCGTGGACTTGTATTTCACCCAGGTGGAAAATATCTATTGAGTTGTTCTGATGATAAAACATTACGTGTATGGGATATTAAAAATAAACGAAATACAAAAACTATTGATGCTCATACTCATTTTTGTACTTCACTTGGTAAAATATATCGTTCATTTATTTCTTATTTTATATGTTTGCTTTATTTAGATATGCATCGAAATAAACCTTTTGTGATTACGGGTAGTGTTGATGCATCAGTTAAAGTATGGGAATGTCGTTGAACTTGTATTAACAGCATTAATAGACATGCTAATTGTTTCCTTTTCTTTCCAACTCATCCTTATCGATTTGTATTCCTTTATTTGCGTGATGGAATTGTCTACTATTATTTATTTTCTTGTTCTTTCATGTATCTGCTACTGATGCAATAGCTTTTTTTTTCTCTTTCTTTAGTCATACATACGCATATATAAATATATATATACATAAATTGACGAGAGAACTAAAACAAAACATATTTAACTGAGAGGAGACATAACAATTTCCTTTGATGTGTGAACGAACAAAAAAATAACTATCCAGCACACAAAATGCATTTTTCTTTTTACATAAACTTTCTTTTTCTCTCTATTTTTGAAAAAAATAAACGACATATGAGCGAGACACGAAAGAAAAAAGTGTGTGAATGAACTACTTTGTTTTCTTTTTTTTTCCCACGTTGCTTGTGTATGTCTGTTGATTTTACTTATTTGTGTGTATGTGTGCGCACTGTTTGTTTAGAATGTTGCTCTCTCTCTTTTTTTTTTCTGTGTGCATTGATTGGTTATCTTTATTTCGTTTTCTTTGCTCTGTTCACTTCTTTTTCGCTCAAAATACAGTACAGAAGTTCGAGAAAAAAGCATTTTTTTTTTACATCAAAGTCAAAATACACTAAACACAAAACGAACAACATGAAGTTTAAATGAAGCAGGTAGAAAATATCTAGTTAATCTTTATGTAAAAGCCAAATACATGTTTGACCAATACCTGTCATTGAAATTACGTGATAACCAAGTGTTTCCAGTTTATCAAGAACAACACGTGCACAATCATTTGTACGATATTCAGAACTAAAATACAAGAATATTTATGGTTGATTGATATAGGAGGCTAGCTGAAAGTTTCTAAACAATCCTAGATTGAGTATATTGGAAGTTAGAAAAAATTATTAGAAATTTATCGCAAGAAGAATAGTTGTTTTTCTGATTTTCGCCTTTTAAACGTAAAATGATCCTACGTCACAACTCTGCTATTGTTTAGCAGATTAACCAAAACTCTCCATCCTTGAGCCATTTGGCAAAGTAAGATTTTGCTTTTTCAGAAATCTTTTTTGAGTTCTTTCAAAAGTTACACAATAATTCTAAGCATATATCCTGAAAGTATACGAAAAATGATCCAATATTTTGTCAAGAAACTTTTGGCCCACTCCTAAAATAAAGAATCATAAATACTTCAATCATAGCTAGAATCAAGTGATTTAATTCATCTATCGTACCGATGAAATACGTTTTAGAGTATGAATTTTAATTTGAAATAATTTTTTTCTTATCTCATGTAACGAAAAACTTCTATTTCAGTCAAGTTAAGATGACAATATCCATTTTTTGTTGTGTATACCTGATCAAAAATGTAAATCAGAGACACAATCTTTGTTCGATAGCTTAAGTGCCAAGAGAACTATGTTATCCAAAGAATAAGTTCGTTAGCTTAAGCATAATTTATTTATGAAACGTGTAGGCAGTAATGTTCTATTGTAGAGATATTTTCCTAAGAAGTTGAGCTTCATTCACTGAATAACTACTACGTTCTCGTCTTAAATAAATTTGAAAACTCATCTTTTCCGAGGCTTTTAGCATTTATTTATTTGCAATTATCATCGAAAGAGTAATAATGTTAGGAAAAAGAACGTGTCATCAAATTGAACAAGATTAATTATGTAATAAGAATGATAAAAAAAACTAATTCGAGACAACATCATCATCAACATTAGTTGCATTTTCTATAAATAAATCAAATGATAAAATATTCAAATTAACTTACAAATTGTTGCATTTTTCATGAAAAAGTTGAGCACCTAAATAGGCCATAATTTCTGGATCTACTCGTTCATCACCTACAATAGTTGGACCTGATTCAAGACGAATTCTCGTACTAACAAATAAATGAGGCATATCTAAAAAAAAGAAATCAATAAAATATATTTTCATTGTGAAGAACGAAAAACAAAAGAAATATTAAAAGACGATCTTTTAAGTTCGAAATCCAATAATTAGTCATTAATGCATTAATATCTCGTATTCATTTTATGGTTTTATAAGATGTTCACCTAAATCAAATTAATCATTTAAACAGTATTGCAAAAATTGAAAAATATGCATCGCGTTTTACAACATCAACTCGTAAATGATTATCTTTGAAATGTATCTAACATAATTCTGTTCTAGAAAGCACTTCCAAGACAATTATATCATAGAACCAAGCGTCTGACTTTAATAAACAGAAGCAGAACTAAGTCTGTAAAAAATGTCAAATTCTATCGGATCGTATTACCGATTTGTAAAGCAATGTTCAAGCTACAAATTTCGTTAACCTGAAAAGTCGGTATTTTTCAATTATTTAGGACTACATGTACCTAATTTCGAACTCTTTAATTAACAAGATTTAAAGAATGAAATTGTTCTAAAATAGAGTCTTTTGCTATAACTATGAGTTTCGAAGACAATCAATCACCATCTCTAGAAGACATACATAACTCAATTCATTTTGCATTATTCGTTTGAAATATATCAAATCATAGAAAATTTGCAGCGAAAAAAAATAATTCAAAAAATATTTTTTCCGTTGTAATATTTTGTCTTTTTCACAGAAGCTTATTAGTATAGTCTTGTTTGGAGCTGACATGTGGAACTCACATACATGTTCGCACATTGAACATTTCCTTACTATTAGTACTGCACATATTAGTACCTTAGAACTTTTGTAAGATATTATTTAATTATCTATGTCATCTTCGTAATAACTATTTTATAATACAGTATGAGTGATTTATTTTTAGGTTCTCTTTGAAAGCATATTCTTATTATGATTGTCATATATTTCTCGAATATTAACAACAAAAATGTTATGTATTTTATTTAAAATAGAATATCCTATTCGAATATTAATTATTTCTTTTTATCGTAAACTCAACATATCTTTGCAATCTTTCGATTAGAAAATCAATTTTATAACTTACAAGTAATGACTCTCGTTAATTCATCCTTTTTTGCAACATATCTTCGGATTTAATTTAGATAACATTTTCAGCTTCAGTTACATTGCTTTTTGCCTGAAAAAACAATCATTTTTTTGGAAGAGAAAACAAAAGAGTATTTTTGTACCCAAATAACCTTATCCTACTGTGTTCTATAAACATGGAACTTACTCATTGACTTTTTTCATATTCTTTTGTTCAAGAAGATTTTTAAGTAAAGCATTCAATACATCACCTCAAAATTGATCAACATTTGAATCAATATTTGTTGCTTTTTTCAGAGCAGTGCATTAAAAAATTTATGCAAAACCATCTTGAGTTTTCACTCAATAGTCGAAAAAATTCATCTATAGAGTATATTGTTGATAGTCAATTACAAGTATGATTTGGTGAAACGTTGATGTTAAACATCGATGCCTTGAAAGTTTTTATGGCATTAATATGTGAAGAAGCCATTTTTTTTTCTTTTATCATTAGAAATCGAGTAAGAGTGGCTATCTGTTGCGTATGACTCAAGACATGACAATATGTAAATGAATAGAAGAAAACAGATGCCAATCCATTACAAGCTGTTGCAAAGAACACAACTCAATAATCATGACATACAAAACATATATTATAATATCTACAAAGATTATTTTCTCTTTCTTTTTAAGCATAAATTATTTAATATTTCATGAATAAAATAAGAATAAAACAATATGGACAAGTTGCGTTCATAGTTATGCGGCAAAAATACTCAATTTATTCTTTGGAATTTGTAATCTTGTTAATAAATGCCATCTAGAACAAAAATTAAAAAATCTAACGTGAAGAATCTTTTGAAACAAAAATGTTCTTGAATGTCAATTATTTGAATAGCTTTCTCGCATAATCAATGAAGTTCTATGAAAAAATTTTCATTTATGTGTGCTTTTGCTAATGGTTTGAAAAATGACACATTATTGACTTGAAAACATTAAGAAAACTCATATTGTCATTAGAATAATGACAATGTCAGTAAGTTTAACCGAAAGAAAAAAAGCGGCTCGAGTATTCTTGCTTTCGGTTGCGAATAATAGAATCTATTTTTCTCTTTTCTTTTCAAGTATTTCTCATGTATTTCATTCTATTTACCACAATGAATTTCTTTTATGTACTAAATAAATGTAATATCAGTGCCTCTGGTAGTAATTATAATGAATTGATCTGTTAGATCACATTAATGGCTTCGTATTTTCATATGACAACAATAGACATCACTGATTATTGCGTGTATTTTGAAAAATAGATCATGTTACATTAGAATACATTATATCTAGTAGAAGACACACTATGTCAGAACTTATATTGTTTTCAGAAAACATCTTCTGAATAAAGAACATTAACACAACATAGTGATCGTCATTCTTCATGAGAGTATTTCTGAAAAACAAGTTATTGTGAATATCCATTATATTTACAGCAGCAGGTCCTAACACTCTATTATATATGTCAATAAAATCACAAAAAATTGATATTGATTATTTTTAAAGGTTATAACTTGACCAATTCACACTTTTTATGTTGATCAACTGACAATTGTGGTAAATTAATAGATCACTACCTATGATCGTTGACATTTTGAGTATAGATTCTTTTCTACGCAAAAATCAAACACTGCACTATGTAAAACATTTGCAAGTCATTCAAAATATGACGAAGCCTTTGGAATATTCTAGGACTCTAAGAAAGCATTCTGATGCTGATTGTTCTCAATTGCTTAAGTCTGTGATGGCGAACGAAAAAAGGAAGTCGGAAAGCTTCGACTTGAAACTTAGGGTGCGGGTTACAACGATACCTACATACACACCTTGTTTTGATTCTTGTTCTTTCTTCTGTAGAAAAGCATCACCTATCTCAAATGTTAATATTTCGTTGATGAAGAGTTTTTTCTTTCCTTATTGGTTTTACCTCAGTCATCATTGACTCTCAGCGATAAACCGAGTTCGTTGAAGAGGTGAGAAGCTATCATATAAATGAGTAGTCAAAAAGCGAAACAACATTCATTTTCTATTATTCTTACTCTTTTGCAGGTAGATGGGGATAACAAGAAGTAACAAGTTTTTATTTCATTCTGATATTCTCTCCCTCTTTGATTTTACAGCAGTTGTTGCTCTCTCATGGATACACAGATATCAGTGAAGAGGTGAATAGAAATAACAGAAAGGGATAGCCACAAGCCAACAGAACCTTCTTTATTGATTGTGTTCATTCACTGATTGGCAGATTTAATGATAGCTAGCTGTCTAGTGTCTTGTCATTATGAACACTTTCTTATTTTTGCCTATTACGGCAATGATGACATTAACGCAGTCGAATTTCTTTTTATACATATGTACAATAGTCGGATATAGAAAGGGCTAACAAGTTAGCATGAAGTTCAGTGTTAGTTTGTTTCTTTGTTATGGCATGCCTAAACACAAAGAAGACAGCTTTCAATTATTATTTCTTTGAATTATTCTTTTTCTATTCGTTCTTAAATAAGAGTGGCAGCGTATTGCACGTGAACAAAGTTGTTAGCATCGAGCAACATAGGACCAATTTAGATATAGATGTCAGGATCAATATTTATTTTGTATTTTGATCCTATAAAGAGCACACGTACAAAGTGTCGAATTTCGTTTCAGGAAGAAGACATCAACCAATAAGAGAAGGAAACGAAACGAAGTAAAGCACACTATCCGTTTCTATTCTTTTTCTAATAGTAGTTGCACTGTGTTGACAGTCAGTTCACACTGATTTTTTTGTTCATGCTATGTTTATTCGTCCGTCACAAACCATAGTTTTCTAGTACCTGAAGTAAAGGGATTCTGTTGTATTGCTCGTAAAATGGTGAAAAATGTTGATTAATTGCAAAAAACCAAAACAGTAGAATGCAAGAAGCAGCAAAAGAGTGTGGAATGGGTTTGAGTGAAAATATAAAGAATATTCACACCTCACACCCAAATCATTAGGGATCAGAGATGGACGAGCCGCGGTGTAAAACCGCCCCGTCCCGCGGCGGGGCGGTGCTAAAACTTGACGGGGCGGGGCGGTGACGGTGCATGACGAAATTTCACGGTTTCCCCGCCTTTGTATAATCTTGATTTCTTAAATATACTCAGATCTTTAGAGACATCTTTTAAAAATTTTTTCAAACTAAACTAATCAGTAAAACAGCTTGTTAGCGCAGCTCTAGAGGAGCTAAAACGTGGAACTCACATATATTTTTTTAATTTTTTTGTCCTGATGCCTAATTTTTAAATTGTAAAATACCTTTTTTCCGAATACGTATGAAATCATTGATATATTACATAAAAACTAGAGCCTTTTATGCGCTGTTGCTGAGGTCTGTCATGGTGGGGGTCAGGGTTGCCAGGTCGAAAATTAAAAAAATCAGAAAAATTTTTCTAAAAATCGGGAAAATGTCGGAATTTTTGTTCTCGAAATCGGAAGAAAATCAGAAAGTATTTTTCCATGCTTAAATAACTAGTCTATATATTTTCAATAGCTTCAATATCCTTTATCTTGCTTCTGTTCATCTTTTCGAAGAAATATCGGAAATGATATTTCATAAAGAATTAAAGAAAATATCGATTACACAGTTCATTCATGATTAAGAAAGCTACATAAGTCATTTGAACAGGATCACATTATTTTTATCAAAATGCTATAACCAACTTGACGAAACAATAGAATCTGCATTGTAAATTCATACACACATGCATTTCACAAAATTTGTGCAAAAGAAACTACGACTTATTCTGTATAATGTTCGTTTTTGTTCATACTTTTTTATTAGCTCGAATACTCTTCAAAATATCAGGTTGAGGTAACAGATATTCATAAAAATGTCCACAAGTATAACAGAATTCATTCCGATTTTCAATTCTGCAACAGCTAAATTAGTACCCATACGATTATGATTAGTTTTATTATATCTGTGATGAAACAAAAAAGCTCAAAAACGAAAATGTTCTTAATTATCAGGATAGTAAACGAACAGAGAAAGTTAGTTCAATAGTGTGATCAGGAATGTGTCGATAGGCATGAAGCAAATTAAATATTATTCGAAGGTCCATACTAAGGTTTCCGACTACTATGTATTACAAAATGTTTTTTATTATGTGCAGAAGCCCGTAGTATTATCCAGAAAACATCACGAGAAATTGATCTTGATGATGAGGTGAGAGTTTATGAGTTTATATAAGCAGATTCCAGTATCATCAAGTATGTTTAAAACATATACTAAACTATACAATGAGCAGACCCAGGACGAATATTTCGGGTGCCGGATCCCGTCGGATCCTGTGGGAAATCTGGCTTAATCCGATAAATTCCGACGGGAATCCGACAGGATCCCTGTCGGAAGTTGTCGGAATCCTTGGTAGCGAAATCCAGTCGGATGTCGGATCCGACGATTTCCAACAGTCGCATCCGACAGTAGGAAGATCTTGGAAAGTACAGGATCCGACGGAATCCTACTAGATTTCTATAGATAAACCAGATATTACGTGCAGCACTCATTAGCTTTTTATTTTGCAATACTTAATATATATTGAGCTAATTAGTCTGATAGGATGACTGAATGCCTGTTTTATCGTACTATTGCTATAATGTATCAGGTAAATATGATTTCTTTATCAGTTATAGTACTTATATGGCACCGTGCGAGTACTATAACTGGTAAAAAAATCATAGTCACCTGATACATTATAGAAACAGCATGATAAAACTAAAATTAGGCCATTCCGTCAGACTAATCAGTGCCATCCCATTCGATTTAACGTTCTAAACAATCTAAAAATAAAAAATATAAATTATTTAAATAAATAAATACTTACTATTTGATTTATTGATTTATCATTGTAAACAATCTAAAATAAAAAATAAAATTTATTTAAATAAATTTATACTTACTGTTTCATTTATCATTGGAAACAGTCTAAAAATAAAAAATTAAAATAGGCAAAATTAGATGCTTTCATGTCATCGGTTTTCATCGAATCCGACAATTTCTGACTATCGGATCTCATCGGATCCTGTCGCCGGAATCCGACAGAATCCGACGACGTCCGACGTCGGAAATTAACGGATAATGAAGGTTTCCGACTGTCTGCAAGCGTCGGATAATCACGGATCCGATAGGATCCGGCAGGGTGAGTTCGACCTAGGGAGATATAAAATGCCTTAATGTTGAATAATCATGTCAGGATGTGATTCTTCTCTTGATTTACATCCACATCAACTAATCTCAAATAGATTTATCACAAGCTTCAATCGAATAAATAACATGGGATGTTCTGGAATGCTAACTCATACAAAAGCAGCTATCAGTTAGTAGATTCTGTTCCTACGAGAAATTTGGTGAATAACGAAACCAGCTCATATAATCTAATATAGAACTGTTATACACCTAATAAAGAAACGATATTTTTAGACAATTATGAATGACTATTCTTCTTGTCATATACTGCATCATATCTTGAGAGTCACTGATGCTAGTAAGTTTAACCGAAAGAAGACAACTACTTCCGTATTCTTGCTTTCAGTTTGTGGATAATAATATTTTTCTCTGTCATATGCTGGACAAATGTAACAACAGTACTTCTAGTAGTAATTAGACTGAATTGATCAGTTAGATCGCATGTATGGCTTCGTATTTTCATATAACAAAAATAGATATTGCTGATTGTTGTGTATATTTTGCAAAATAGATCATGATAGATTAAAAAATGCATCAGATCCAACAATAGACAAAGCATATCAGAACTGATATTCAATAAAGAGAAGATATTTTAATAAATTATTTGACTGCATTAAAGTTCTTCGTCAATACATATGAAATTAACTTAACTACAAAATGTACAATTGATTGATTGGACTAAAATTTTTGTCTAAAGTAAAGAAAGTGTGATGAGAGAGAGTTTTAAAAGATTCGCAAACGAATATCTCTTTCGGAAAACCTCGAAAATTTCATTTAATATCTTTTTTTTTTAGAAAAATATCTTCTGTATAAAGAATATCAACAGAACATAGTGACTATCATGCTTGATGAGAGCAATAGCCTCAATTAAACGATTTAACCTACATGAATAAAAAAAGGAGACGAATTCATTTCTAAAGCTAAGATTAACAGGAATTGTTGAATTCGATCAATATATAATACCAACTAATCGTCTATTTCATTAAAGAATATCATTCACGTATATTCTTTAAGATTAAACAAACAAGTGTTTTCACATGTAACCGACTCCTTACGTTTATCACAATAAAAATATAAGCAACTAATAGATCTATCTTCAAACAAAGCGATCAATATTTAAAAGAATGGTTTACATGACACATGAGAATCGGTCATATAATTGCTTCAGCATCGTCTTTATAAAATGTGATTACTAGATTTTATTAAAAAATCTTCTGATAATATCGGAACACTAAAGACCTGATAAAACATACCATCAATGTTACACATAAAGCGTATTTGTCTTTGATAATATTACATAGATGGAAGTCAGACCAGATGTGGCTATTTGTGCCAAAGTCTTGCTAGCTTGTTAGCAACTCACTCTGATTTTTAATCAGATAAAATATGTATCATAAATCTCAGTCGTGACAATTAATCGAATATTGATGAAAACAGAATGTCTTTATTCAAAATTCAAAATATCAATATTTTATAATTTAATTTCTTTAAATTTCACTACTTTGATTCTAAATCATCACGTAATAGCTATTAGCATCTCAAAATACAATAGAACAAATCTCTCATAAACTGAACATAGATTCTTGAATACACAGCATCAATGAGATGCACAATGGCAATATGTCATAGAAGACAAAATATAATATTTTTTCAAGTATATGAAGTTCTTTTGTAAGAAGATAATATTTTTATTTCATTTATTGTAGTTTCAATTATTAAATTTCTTGAAAACCATATCGAGGGATAATACAACACAAATATTTTTTTTTTATCAAAATTGATTTTCGGATTATTTCATGTAAAATATAATAAATACTCTATCAAGTTATTGAGAGATGGAGTAAAGCTCGTACTGTTTGGCAAATAATATCAACTTTCTTTATTATGCATTCTATTCTAATTTATTGTGCATACTTTAAAAAAAAGAAGTAAATCCATTTCAAAACTGAAAATAATATTCTTAACCAAATTGTAATATAATATATGAAATTAAAATTTTCCGAACTATTAAATCAAATATTTCAGCAATAACATTATTCTTCGTTTACAACATAATTATTCAATACGTTTATATTTTCAAAAAAAAAAATACACACAGTCATTGTTTAAAATCACATACATAAAGAAAAAGCATTTTTCATGAATAATCAATTTAGTGTTTGTTTGTCTAACGATCAAGTTTCTTTTCTATTTTGCAAATAAATATACTTTGGCCTGGTATTCAACACAATGTTTTAACGTATAAAGAAAAAAAAGTACATTATAATTATCCAGATCTCCCATTTCGAATCGATCGAAAATCAATCTAATCCATTTAACATTTGTTCTAATTGTTTTTAAATGAAATGAACTTTGTAATTATTTATTCTTTGTCGGTTTTTTTCTTCGAGTTTGAATATTAACATTTATTAGGAGACAAAAAAAAAGTTCTAAACACATACATGTGAACTTTAACGTAGCATTAAAGAGAATAAGAGTAGGTAAAAAAAAACCAACATACGTCTCACTTTTAAACTATCACATAAAATAAAAGTTAAATTTATATGGATCTTTTTTTTATTTACTATTCAAATATTGAATAGAATATTAGAAAATAATTGAGAAGAAAAAATCATTTTCTGAAGGGCACTAGGAACTATTTGCTAAAGGAATAGATATACGTAACCATTGACATTCAATTTTTAACATGCGAAAAAAAAAAAGAAATTTGCATAAATTATATGGTAGTTTATTGTGATTATAACAAATATTTATGCACGAAAGATTGATAAAGAATATAAAGTATTATCATCTTTATTCGAAGGTCTGATTATTGAAGCTATCAAGATTTGCTTTTGCTATTCTAAAGAAGTCAACCTTGATTTTTTTTTTTGTTCTAAAAACAAACTACAAGTATAAAGATGTTTTTATAGGAATTCAGTGTCAAAAAAACTTTTTTTCTCTGAAGCAAACTCGCTTTGAATATTTCATAATCAACTTGATTATATCTAACAGCAATAGGTTATTTATATAAAAGAAAAGATATAGTCAAATTTTTATCTTTTATTCTAATCATTATAATCTCTAGATACTTTATCATATAATGTTCGCCTCAACTTGATGATAAAAGAGACGAAAAGAAAAAAAAAATCATTTATCGAGTATGACTTTAAAGTTAACTTCTACTTGATCATATTCGAATACATTTATTTAATTGTCAGAAAGACAACGATCAACTTGACTAAATATTCTCGCATGTCTACTGATGTTTATCACCTTTGCTGTTCTTTTTTACCAATGCCGTACACTTGACATATATATATATATATAAAACTTGAATAAAAATTTACTCAAAAAAAAAAAAAAAAAAAACAGAAAATGTCTTTTTATTTCAAGTATTTATGCAAACTGATACATTTTTTTAAAGATGAACACAAAAAAAAACGAGAAACAGAGAGATTCAAAATATTGAAGAAAACTGGACTAAAATATAAAACCATGTCTCTCTTCAAGGCGATGAATACATTTGACACGTAGCATTGAAAAAACAAGAAGAAGAATACAGTGATCAAAAAAAAACATAGAGAAGAGGTATACGTTTCTTTTTGTCTTTTCTTTTATTCCATGATATTTAGATCTGACACGCTTAAACAAAAAAATAATAATATATAAAAAAAAAAAAAAAAAAAAAAAAGCTAAAAATGAATTATGCCATTGAATTAACAAAAGCTCGTTTTGGTTCAGCTGTTTTATAAAAGACATTTTTAAT
>CAJNOP010000024.1:1914780-2031458 GCA_905250075.1 Rotaria sp. Silwood1
ATCTTCATGTAAATCAATTTCAATTTCAAATGTTGTTTTTTGTTTTGGATTTATTTGTATTATTGGTAAATATTTTGTTATTGTTGTTGTCATATTAGGTGATAATAATGTTAATTTTATTTTTATTTGTGCACCCATTATACCAAATGGTTCTTCAGCTGACATAATTAAACATTGTCTTGCAATATTTCGAATATGATTACATGGAAGAAATAAATTATCACATGATAAATGTTTGATTTTACTTTCACGTAATGTTGTTAATAAACGTTTTGATACAAGTAATAAATGTTCTTCACGTAAATCAAGTTCAGGATCATAATTAAATGTTGATTGCTGTTGTTGTTGTTGATTGATATCCATTTTGCTATCTTTATTATTATTTATTGAATTTCCATAGGATATATGTTTAAATAAATTAACAACACGAGTTTTAATTTTTTGAAGAATATTTTTATTTTCAATTATTGTTGAATGATGTGATGGAATTGTATTTGAACGTTGATTTATTGTTTGATTAAAATATGTATGTAAAGTATTGGATGATGAACTATATTTTTTTTCAATCAATGATGAATTCATTGTTGATGATAATGTATGTTGTGTTGGACATGATGCATTACGTGTAAATTGAGGATGACTAACCGATACTATTGATGATGAACCAGCTTGTTGTGTTGATGTTGACGACGATGGTAGTGTCATTGTTGTCAATCTAGAATATCATTTTACATAAGTTTAGTGGGATTTTTTTTTTTTGTTGTTGTACTTCACTTGTAATTTTATTCTAACCGATCTACTCTATTTACCCACCTCTCTCGCTTCCGCCACCTGGTCTTCTTTCTTTCGGTTCAATACACAAGATCATTAGAATTGAATCCCAATGTGCATATTCATACATCTCAAGAGATTAGAAATGAAAAGATTGAATGTCTAGTGTATAATAGCTGAGAATTAAATTTTAGAAAAGACGTTACTTTTCTATATGATACACAATAACAAACGACTGACTATTTAAAAGAATGCTTAATATCAATTAGACATTGATATTAATCAAGAGGTAGCTTTCTTAATGCAATGTTTTTCTTTTTATGGTTCGTAACGAGAAATGTATATAATATATATGTGTGTGTCTGTATGTGTTTTTTTTTTCTACCTAAAAATCAGTCTTACTGCATATACGAAACGACAAACTATAGTGATAAATCAAAACGACAAAAAAACCTATTTCGACAAGTTGAAAATATTGAGTAAAAAAAAAAAGAAAAATGTATTTTAATAGGTGTATAACCTTCAGTTATAATTTTTTTATGACTAATTGACTTGATCAAGATGGAAAATTATTTTTAATTAGACAAATTTGTTCAAGGTGATTTTTATTATAAATAATATTTGTCGATACTATCATAAGTCAATAGAACAGTAGATGGAATGTCATTTTTCTATGTTTTGTTTTAAGACTTACGTAAAAATTTGAATGTCACCGATAGAAGAGTTGAGTTGCTGGGATGTGTATTTGATAATGGTGTTGTCGTTGTCGTCGTCGCACACTCAGTCTGAACTAGAAATGCATCAGGGGAGGACGTTACTCTCTCTTTTTCTCTCTTTTTCTCTCATTTTTCTTTAACGGCCGTTCTCTTATTCTCTCTCTTTGCCATTATATAGCTTTATAGATTTTTCTTTTTTTCTCGTTTATTCTATTTATCGATTCTTTTAATACAGCTGATTGTCGATCAAGTATAGAGGATACATACCATTACACACATACGTTTCTCGTCGGGCTCGAGCGTTTGTTCTTCATTCTTTTTCTGTATAGGAAAGCAAAAACAGCTGCTTGTCATATTCAATGATTGGTTACAATTTGACAGCTTCATCTGATGGAGAAAAGGAAGAGAGTAAAAAAATACAGAACGCAAGAAATTCTTCTCATACTTTGCTTTTTTTTTTTTTTTTTTTTTTTTTTTTCTTTTTGTTATAAGATTACCTCACGCGTGTCGTTTGTTACTTAGGGGCATGCGGTATATGCTGTGCACGATAATGATGTGAAATCGGCACAAAAGATCTCTCGGGATTGTCATCGATTGTATGTGCTATACAGGATGAACAAAAGCTCCCGGCTATCGATCACACATGTCTCATGAAGTGTTCATCATTAGAGGGAAGAACAAAAAAGAGTGAACTCTTTTTTTTTTTTTTTTTTTTTTTTTTTTTTTTTTTTTGTTTAAAGTTGTTCGATTATATGCTATAGAAGTAGAAGAGAAGAAGAAAAAAAAACTAATTATCACACTCTTTACAAGAATGACGATAGACGAGAACAATTGCAGCTGATATTAGCCAGATTTTCTTCTTACACTTTCTGGTAAAGAACAAATTGATCATAGAACATCAATGAAATATAACACAAACGGATTTCTTCTTTTTCTTTCTTTCTTGCTCTCAGCTGGAGCATATATACATATACATATTATACAGGCCATATGTACACGAACGAAGCCATCATTATCCATGTTATGTGAGCAGTACACAGCTGGACTGTCGAGTCGATTTATAAACATATATATACACTACTCGTCATTCGATCCATTCCCCAGATGATGACGAAAAGCTTCATTTCGAAGATCTGATTTCTTTTCCTCTATGATGTCGATATGTCTCTAATGAATTGAACAAGCGAGTACGTGCTTGTTCTCTATTCAATTACCCTTACTGCCGAGGGTTCCTTACTATTCTTATCACACTTGCTCTATCGTACTCATTACGGCTGCTTACTAATGATTCTTTTTCTCTCTGTCTTAGTTTTATTTTTTTTTTGCTTGTCAGAAGAAAATAAAGATGTGTATGCATGCATCTAACCGTTTTACTACCGCCTGCCATCATCGTACAGGTAGATTGTTGACTGACGCCTAATTGAATGAAGAAAAAAAAAAGGAGTGAGAGATAAAAAAAAAAAAGAACAAGGCGTTTGTCTCTAGTGAGCAGAAAACCTATTCAAGATTCGATTACTCTATTTTTATCTATAGAATATTGAATCAGCATCGCCTGAGAGCACATTCACATTCTATCTATTGCTGTTAGTTATTGCCAAGATGGGACATGTGTGTATGCATATATATAAGCAAAAAAAAGAAGAAAAATGACGAGTCATGTAGAGTATGCACGGTCAAGATAGATTCTTCTCAAGTGTACGTGTAGCTTTTCATTCATCATTATAATCTTTCCGTTGTGTACACATATCAAGATGGTGTCTAGTAAATTTATTCGAAACAATGAAATCTAACATTTTAATGTGAAAAATAACATATGAGACGATCAATCTATACATATATAAAGAAAGATATTCTACAAGTTAGTGTGACACAAAAAACCTCTACTTCTTATTCATTAAGAAAAGGTCACGATCAAGATAAAAAACACTATAGTAGACTGATGATAGAGTAATCTTTACAGTTTCTTGCCAAGATGAGATGAAATTATTGCCTAAAGAAATGATATTAATGGTCTAAGCAAATACTTGAAATAAGCTCTTTGATTAATTTTCTGCCGAAGGATAGCAATCAAATAATCAGACGTAAGGCGTCAAAATCAATTTGCTTTGCATTCTCATCTGTTTGACATGAAGGAAAGAAAAAAGAAAAAAACTTAGTTGTAGTGATTTATCATGAATATTAAAGGGCATCACCTAGTCAAATTTCTCTTTCTCTTTTTCTTTTATTATTATTATTATTAGAATAAATATCGATATGTACATTGGATATCACCAATCCATACATATCGATAGCAAGAAAAATGAGACCCCATAAGCCCACTGTTATTATTGCTGTTGTTGTTTTTATTATTATTATTATTATTAGTCTTGCTTCTCGCATTTTGTTTTTCTCTTGAAATCGTTTGATATTTGCTTATATACTTTTCTCCTGCATATGTTCTCATCGATTGTTCTTCCGCTTGTGATTATTTAGTTGCCTGAGATTGCTAATCCACTCTCATTTATTTCTCGACTACTGTATATATGCCTGTGTGCGTGTCAATAGCTCAATAATTCAGTTTCTCTACACGACGCCAGCTGTCAACTATGTAACACATGGCTCTGATTCTCTCGTGTGTATGTAATGCACCATCAATCACCTTCAAATTCTATTCATATAGAAAAATATGAGTAAAGATGCAATGATTTTATATCATATAGAAATCCTCTTGAGATCGAATAGAATATTTCATGATTAGATCTTATCAAATATATAAAAAAAACCTAGTATATATAACTATACAATACAATCACAATCGAGTTGAATGTGTGAATAGAAGTGTAAGCGAAAAAGAATTAATTCACATTTGCATTTTTGACACCATCATCAAACACACATACACATTGGCACTCAAGAGAGAAAGAGGGAGAAAGAGAAGGAGGAGGCGGAGGGAGTGATGAGTGGCTCTTTGTCGCCGTGATGTTGGTGCCCATATATTTTTTTTGTCGGTCGCGGCACGATATAATCAGTTGACAGGAGCTCAACTATACCTATTGAAAGAATCGAGAATGAAATGTCTAGAATGTGTGAATTATATTGAATATACATTTAACAATAGAGAATAAAACAAAACAAAGAAAAGGAACCGAACACATGATGCGATCATACTTAATAGTATGGTCGTAGAAAAAAACTCTCAGTAAAATATTTCATATGTTAATATGATGTTAACAACAAAACAAAAGAGATATAAAATTTTATGTGAAAAAAGATAAATCTTGATTAAATCCGCTTTTCGTATTTTATCTCGATACTGTTTACATATGTAATGAAAGACAAAAAAAATACTCAATTATCATAAGAAGCTTTGATGGTAATCCAAAATGATGTATAGGCTTTTTCTTTTTTTTTTTTTTTTATATAGCTCAATGTAGAAATGAGAAAGACAAATTATGAATGCATGATAACATCTCCGGAAGGAACTAGACACGAAATACACACGCGAGCATAAACCGTTTTTTTAAAGTCTTAATTTTTCTTTTTACTAATTTCTAAAAAAAATAGAAATATCAATTCAACTTGAATGAGCACGTCATTTGACACTTTCCGGTTGTACACTTCCATTTATTATAAGGTTTTCATTGCAATTATATATCGTTAAAATGTCAGATGGAACATGTCAAATACATCCGATCTTCATTTTTATATCAATAACTACGTCTAGTTAATGTGTATATTCACTTTTTTGATTTTGATCAATAGATCATACATTGACATGATTGTTTGTAGTTGCGGAATGATTTATCAATACAATGAATAGCACGCAACAGACACTTTTTAAATAGATCTATAAACATATGGCGGAAGTAAAAATGTGTATTATTCTTCTTCGTCTTTTTTTTTTTGATCTTCATTTGACCAATAAGTAGAATACTTCAAAGCGCACACGTACATCATATTCTTACAATATAGAGACTATTGTTGTTAATATAAAAAAAAGAGAGTAGGCTGTTGAAGCACTACTTGTACCATATGGATAGAGAATATATTCAATGTCATTCAACAGCAAAAGTAAATGCTGATTAGTAATGAACTGAAGAGAATTATTAGTTCTTTTGTGTTTTTTTTTTGTTATCGACATTTGACGTACCAAATTGACAATGTTTTCAAGAAATTGATCCCATGGGCCATTAAATTTTCTATTTATTAAAAAAATTTCTATTATTTGCTTGAAGAATGTCATCCTTTTGCTCGAGGAAAACGACTATCAAGCTCATCATATTCATTGTAAATAAAACATTTTTTTTTTGTCTAATGATTGTTGACATTTATGATCGTCAATCATCATCATCATCATCATCATCATCATATGTTACAGCTGCAGTTGTAGTTTTTCTTCGGTGTGTTTTTTGAAGATTAATGTATAACAAACCTCGAAGACAGACCATTTTTTTTCTCGTCAAAGAACAAATATATCAGCATAAAAAGCGAGAACATTCTGTTGCATTTTTACTCATTAACCTTGAGTATGGTCGTATTTAATGGCCATATGTTTGTTCTACCGTATAAATCATATATGACTCATTTTAATTAAAATACTTGCTAAGAAAAGTTAAATAAATAGAAGGACATTTTCGAATGTTATTTCACCTGTTCATATTTATTTCTTATTTGGCAATATCATTCAGTTGATTATCAGATATGATATGCTGATTTATTTTCTATTCGTATAATTGGATATGAAGAATGTTTAGTTAAAAGTTACAATTAGCAATGTAGTATTTCCATATGGAAATATTATTTTAAATATTGACACATAACTACCTTTTTTCCTTTTTAATGATTAGTCTTGTCAAGATCGATTTCTTACACAGTCAATCGGGCAATTCGCTTATATGATAAAGTATTTTCTTTCTTTATTTTTATGTTACACTTAAACTATGATCAAAAAGAATAATAATGTTATTCTAAGGAATTGATATAAAAATGCTGCACGTGCATATTGATTTGAAAATTTAAAGTGTTCAAATAATCTAAATGAATATGGCTTCTTTTTTTATTTGTTATACATTGTTAAAATGTTCATTTAAGAAAAAAAGAATGAATGAATGAATGAATGAATAAATGTAATCGATTTGTTTCTTCGAAATCAATAATGAACTATTCATTTCAATAGTCCACTTCTTTTTCTAGAGGTAATTATTGATTAGAATGATAAGATCGTACATATCTATACTCAATGTTAAATTAAGATGACTAAACCGTTGAAAAAGCAAATGAATGTTTTTTTGTGTTATCTATCATTCTATATCTTGTTTCGACATCTTATGTAGGCAATTAGAGCACAATTAGTGAGAAACTTTGACTAAGTGATATGGCTGTTCATCATTGAATAGATTATATCCTATATCGCATAAATTGACTGTTCAGATGAAATCAAACATTCATGAGATATATAATAAGTTTTATTTTTATACATAACTCCTAAAACGAAGTCAAATAAACACAAAAGAAGAGTATAAAAAAGTTCTTTGAGATGTCTAACGGGTCAATTTTAATAATAAAAATGATTTTTATTGATTTGTATGTAATTTGTTTATTTGTGTTAACAAAACTGGAAAAAACAGAAATTGTCTTCTACTGAATCAGATTCTATTCGTAGCTCTCGCCTATTTTATATAATAACAAATATTTAACAAGATAATATTGTTTTTCTAAAACAACACGAGCAATATACGAGTTTTATTTGAATTGGATGCTGCGCTATATAATATAAATGGATCACTGGAAGTATTTTAATGAAATTTCATGCAAATAACAAATATTTTGTCATCTGATAGGTCATATTGAAATTAGAGAAAGACTCAGATGATTCATGTTCATAGACTTTTCTTCTTGAGTTTTTGCAAATTTTTATAAGTTTTTCAATAAAATATCATAGTCATAATCAGATCAACTTCAAAAGTGTCTTTTCAGCTTAAACTTTGCACAAATCAAATTCTCAACGGAACTAGTGTTTAATTGGAACGTCAGATTTTCTCGTGTCATCTTTTTTTTTCAGACACTAATATAGAGCATTTAATTAGACGGCGAAAAAATTAGTTTAATTCTTCTATTTAATCTGCAGGATATAAAATGGTAAAAATGTTTACACCTTCAAAATGAAATAATTCTGTTGAAACTTTTATTTGTACAAATTATAAACTGGAAAGTTACTTTTAACGATGGCCTGAGTTTAATCATAATATTTTATTAACAAACTCACTAAAATTGCCATAACTCAAGAAGAAAGATCTATGATCATGAATCCTCTTAGACGTTGTTTAATCTCAATATGGCATATATAATGAGATAGGACTTATGACACAAGTGGTTTATCATTTAACGAGAATACTTCATAAGCCTACGATAGAATTGATTTTATATTTGAAGTTGAAGCGTTAGTTTCTTAGTGAGCACTTTTTTCTGGCTGGTAAAAGATTCAAGAGATATTAATGAATAACATAAAATAAGTTTCATTTTTGAATAGCATGTGCTCTTCATTGTATGAAGCAGTTAACTTGAAATAACACTATTTCAAACAAATTCTTTTTTCCCTAATGATCTAAGAACTTATGATGACAAAAACTTTGATAATAAAGAGTCCTTCAAAATCGAGATAGAATGAAAGAAAAAATAGAAATTGGTTGTTTTTTACTGGTAAATTTTCATTTTATTAAGAATAAATTGTAGAATCTAGAATACTTACGTATAAAAATGAAAATAAAAGTTTGTAAAGAGATTTTTTTTGGCCAATCATTTGTATAACGAGCAAAAAAAACAATTGTCTGATGACTCGAATTTTGGTCTAACACACATACCAAATGTAAATTATATTTATTATAACTTTCGAATGGCAAATGTTGCTAGTTTTAGGTAGACTTCAAATAATAAATCATTGTATATATCTTTATTCATATTTTAACAAAATATCATTAACATAATTGAAAGAAAAAGTTATTGACAATAATGAATCATAAAGATAGAAGTTTTCTGAATATACTATTGGTATTGAATCAAAAGTAATGTTTCTGAATTTTGCACTGTTGTCACGAACAAGATCATTTGTGAAATTTTCTGTTGCAGTCATCAAATTTTCATACTTAGCATATAACATATTTAGACGAGGTAAACGTGTCCATGAATTAAATAGAAATTGTTTGACATAGTCGATGTGTGTCGTATTAAAGATAGAGTTGTATAAAATGTGAATACTCAATTATTGAACATGTTTGTTCATATTTATTGAATTGATCTGTTAATTTCTTTTGTTGTTCACATATATTGCATAATGTCAATCCATTAACTAATGGAGAAACTCGAGGTATTTTAACAAAGCAATCATGTTCGAATAGAACAAACAAATCATTTAAATACAGTCTACAAACACTCATAAATAGGCCACCGGAAAAACTGTTAATTATATTGTGCATACGTTTCATAGTAAATAGAAGCTAATAAATATGACATAGATTTAGTTCTTGTGAATAATAATCGATATAGTAATTAATATGAAACTCTCTTTGAATGAATGTACATCGAATATTAGAAGAAGACTTAGATAAAGTTATCAGCGAATTCGAGTAATTCCACCAACGATTCGTTGAGGAGCTTGTTTCAATATGTGTTCCAAGTACAACTTGACGAGCTCTATCCATTGGTATGCTCAGATTTTTATAACTCATACTACGATTTTCACGTTTGCCATAACCCCATCTATGGTTCTAAAAATTATAATTTGGACTATGGAACATCTGAGCATACCAATGAATAGAGCTCGTCGAGTTGTACTTGGAACAGGCTTGTGAACGAATCGCCATCGGAATTACTCGAATCGAGTGCTAACTTCACCTACATCAGAAGAAGATGATGATAGGGCTTGGGAAAAAATGGGGTTTCCAGTGACGATATCGAAGATCAACAGATGTAGATGTAACATTTTAGAAAAGATATCGTTATTCAACTGTACTTCATTGATGAATGAAGTTCAAACTCGAACAACAAGAGATAATGTAAATTTCGCTAATGGGGTACGCCGACAGTTGAGCTCCCGACACTTAAGCCTTTATTGATTGATTACGAAAGAAATTAAATCAATATTCAATAACTTTGTTGAACTCAGAAGTAATGCACAATAGAGATGGACATAGTACAAATTTTTTTCCCACTTGCTATCTGACCCTGTCATGGTGAGCGGTAGGATTGGGTATAAATTATAGTTTTGTTCTGTTCTGTATCTATCTGTAGTACGCACAAACTGGCACCATATTCCTACAGTATTAATGACTCGCTAGTATATTTCTCTATAGCTGAACGAATCATCTTAATAAAAACCAAGAGCATCAGGTTTGTGCGTTGCTGTATGTGAACAGAATATCTACATTCCATTGCAATCATAATCACACTCCTTAGAGATAAGCAAAGCCATCAAGTAGAGATTGGTACTTGCTTTTTACGGATATCACAATTGATACTGTTTTAAAAAATCGCAAAGATAGAACAGTAATGGAAACTGGATAACAAAAATAAAAATAATTTGAAAATCGTACTCGCTTTCGTAGAAATGACTGATTTGGCTATGGAGGAGTATAATAGGGGCTCATCGGTCTCATAGAAAAATGTTGCATGCTTCTGTCTGCTAAACTTGTATTGAACAAAATTATTGAATAGCGATTGAATTTCTTTTGTAATTAAGCGATAAAGGCTCAAGTATCGAGAGCTCAATTGTCGGATCACCCTCTAATGGTCACATATGATGAAAAAATGATACCATTTGAGAGTCATCGTATGCGTCTATTCAACTTGATGACACCATCGAGAAACATTTTAGGCTAGATAGAATCTTCTGCAGAAAAAACCAATTAATTAATATAGATAGTAATCGATACCTAAGGGTGTGTGGTTTTGCGTCTGTTGCATGTCTGTATCCACATCGATACCCATACCATTCGAACAATACCATATAATTTGGTCTAGTAAATATACCCATGTCACAAAAATCAGATCATTTTTAGCGGTAAATCGCCGGTTTTTTTCTCGGTTTTTGACTACATGGATAAACAAAAAGAAATGATTTCAGAGTGAGAAAAAGCATTAATTAAAAAACTATTTGTTCTTAAACGTTGATTGAATTATGATAATATACAACAACAACAAAAGACAACAGTTACTATACATATCTATGGATGAACCATCGATTAGTCGACGTTTACCTTTATTTGAACAATTATTAGCTAATAAAGATAGTATAAGAGCAGCACTTGCTTATTTAAAAAATTTATAAAGAGAAAATTAATTTATTTTACTAATGAATAAATGGACTTGTATTCTCAAAGCACAATATCCATTTTGCAGAGTTGATATTCATACATTATAGCAAGAGCAATAGCAGCAGCAACAAAAACAAAGTTTATGTATTCCACAAAAATTTCGAGTTCAACTTCTTGCTGAACAATCGTTCGTAGCCCGGTTTGATGCTAATTGGTCATCACCAGAAAATTCAACTAATGATTTTAATATAACACTAACAATTGAATTGATATCTAAGTAAATGCCAGACGATGAAAGAACAGTAATGTTATTTTGAATTCAATAGATCTTAGTCGATATCATCTAGAGGCTGCGCTTTCAACGTATCAATCACTTCTTTATATTCAACTATTGTTGTTTCTCACCATGTTACATCACCATCAATAATTTCTAAATAAAAATTTGTACATGATTTAGTTTCAAAGAAATTTCTTTTTTAATGAATTCTAATTGTTCTTTTTTTCTTTTAATCAGGATGTTCATCTCCATGAGTACTATCAAGTGATCTTTCAAGTGTACTAGTCGTAGGTCCTTCCATCCCATTCTATTAAGAATTGACACGATATTGTGCATGAAATAGTCCACCAACAGTTCTAATGAAAGCATCAAAACCAAATCAAACTAAAATAGGTTCTATCTTGATTATTCTTTCTAATTATTCATTTCAATGGTCATATTTATTCTCCTGTACCTCTTACAGATGGCTTTACTTTCACTAATCCTTCATTTGTTTAAATACCTAAGGAAGTTTTTAAATCGTCATTTTATTTCAATTCAAGAATAACAAATGAAGTACTAGTATCTGTACTTTCTCGAAAAATAAGAACACATGTATTCACGCATGATTACAGGACTCAAGAAGATATTGCTGGAGTAGTGTTGTATATGACGTTGCAATAATAATAGAAAAAAAGAGATGATGTACAAGTGATGTTATTGAATGTTTATGTTTAAGAACTGAAATGATGAAACAACTTGTGATAGATTTATTGCTTCTTGATTAAAATAAATATGTAGAAAAATTGAAGTACTGTTTTTTAATAAGGCGAATCTGATATATTAATTCATTCTAAATCAATTCTCCCTCAAAGAATCCCTGGGACAATTTTCAGGAGTTCCTTAAAAAAACAAAATGAGAATCATGAATATTATAAAGGGTCGTATACGATGTCATATATCATTGTATTCATATGCAACTTTCGTCAGCTTGCAGTGGATTTTAAGGGTATTTTGAATAAAGAAAAATATGAGTTATATTTTAAAAATAATATCTCCTATCGAAATTTTTGTTAAAATTAATTTAAATAGCAAAAATAGAATGGATTTTTCTAAGGTAATACGTACTTATTGACGTTGCTATAATGATAGTTCTGCATCAAACGAACACCATATATTTTCGTTAGATTAATTTTTTTTTAAATTGGTCACTAAATTTGAAGTATATAAGTAATGCACTCCGCCATAAGCCCCTTGGCGATTCTCCAGAAATATCTCAGGAAGTTTTTGTCTTTATTCATATTCCTTGAAAATCGGAGACTCCCTACGGACTTTTCAGGAAGTCCTTGGGGTTTCACTAAGGATTCTGCAGATGATAGTCGACAAAATGTGATAGTCTGCTTTAAAATATATAATAAGATATAATTCTCATTGAAGTAGAGTTGTTGCATTAAGCTGAACTTGTTTTTTTCGTGATTGACTCTATCGTCTAATGTGAGTAGTTGAAATAAAATTGCATCGTTTTTGTCCTGCTTATCTTGAGCTCTCAAATGAATACAACATCATTAAATACTGATCAGTAGAGCAAAGTGAAATATATTCATCATTTTATTGAATATAACATTTTAAAATTGCTATATGCATCAAATACCTTTTTTTTTCATTTTATAACCTTTTCACAGTTTTGTTTTGTGAAATATTGAATCGTACAAAATGAATAACAGTAGTAAAAACATGATTTTTTTTAAAATTTGTGCTCAAAAATGGAGAGGATTGCGTGTATCAAATTTCATTTATTATTTTCTTGACTTTGAATTTTAATATTTCTCTGACTAATAGTCTTAATTATAGATAGTCACTTTAGAACAACACATTAGTCATTATTGCACTATAGAAAAGACATTTTTTCACGTAGAACATTCCTTTCAAATGAAATTCTTTGGACAATGAAATGTTACTAATTCCTAAGCATTTATTAGTATTACACTAAAAGTCCAATTCTAAACCCACTCAATGCATTTAGACGTACATTCATGCTCGAGACTGAAAAATTCTATTTCATAAATAATTCAGATAAACTGCAAATGACACATCTCTTTGTCATTTCTTTTTAACTAACAACTAACTGGCATGTTTCATCCTAACAGATACTTCAAATAGAACGTGACTAAATTCATCTTTTCTTTCTCGATTAACTGCCTTTTCTCTTTTCTTTATCTATTCATTTAAGAAAAAAAAAAACAAATCTTCATTATTCTCATATAAGTCATCATGTGATGTGCCTATCTAAAGAGTAATTTTCTCATTTCATAAATATGATCTGAATTTGGAGTTTTTTCTATTTACACGAGTTGTCATGTATTATTTGAAACTCCTTAAAGAAAGATTTCAGAAATATATGTAATATCTTTTTTTTTTATTAGTCATCCATCTGTCGTCCCATCTTCCATAGCTATGACTCAATCATATACTTTTTAAATCCTTGACATTTGCATCATTTCAATCATATGCAATATGCTATTAGAGAAATCTGTCAATTCTATTCACATTAATTTCTTTTTTTCTTCTCTTTACGTACAACATCGACAAAAAAAGGAGAACCGGTCAACATCGAGAAAAAAAAAACAAAACAGCGCAATAAGAAAAGATGACACAAACACAAATATCTATTTTGTTATATATATGTTTATCTAAAGTATATAAAGACAAATAAACATAATTATGAATTTTATCGACTTGAAAAAATAAATGTTTATTAATAAAAGACAAAAACAAAAAAAAAACAGACGACTAGGCCGTGCTCGATATAGCTTTAAAAGAATTCGTTTGTAAACTTTCGGCATTATTCGATGTTTGTAAATTTTGACAATCTGATGTTGATATTTGAGTTAAAATGTCAATTTGTTTTTCTATAATTAATATGTTTTCTTCAATTTCTTTTGCATCCATTAATAATGTTGATTTCATTCTTATAAAATGTTCATAATCATCATATTGTTCATTAGAAAGATATTTTCGAAGGATATTTGTTACTAAACGACTGCGACGATCAATACCATCTTTCAATGATTTAGCTTCATCATGTTTTTGTTGAGCTTTTTCACGTCGTTCAATTAAACTTGCCTTAATAAATAAAAAATAATACTATGTGATTAAATTAATAATAGAAGGCCGTGAAAAAAAAATGTTCACAAGAACGTATTTATATTTTTTTTTGTCTGTAGTATTAAGCATCTGGCTCAAATTCAGATAATGGAACCCATTGGATTCAAACTGTTTTTGAACCGTAGTTTGATACGCTCAATAAAATTTTCTAATCGGATAGTCGCTCCAAAGTTACGAAATACATTTTTCCGGTTTATATATTTGATGATTAGTGCATTCTATATATTTTTCGGATGACTAAAATCCATGGGCTCTAAAACTTTCGGATCCAGATCCGACGGACTCTACCAAATAACGATTTTAATAGCCAATGGACTTTTCATCTGATGTATTTGACAGTAAGACGTTATAAATGAACTATCATGGCAAGGTTTCTATAAAACCAGACACAGTAGTTGTCAGATCTCAGAAGACTATTTTTTTAACTATGCCGCTTTAAAGAGCTAAAAAAAAGGAATCGCCACATTCTCTATGACTTTTTCTTAAAAAGTTAAAAGCATCGGAAAAAACCGAAGAAAAGTGTTTTTTAATCAATTTGTTGATAAATTTCGTTTTTTGTGATATTTTTAATTTTTTAAGGGAAGATCATAGAATATTTAGCGATCCGTCATCTTATGTTTTTTAAAATAGCATTATTTGAAAATTACTGTATTCAATTTTTTTTTTGATAAACTTTGCCATTATAGGAAATCTTCCTATAGAACACATTAGATAGAAAATTTCATTGACCATTAAAATTACTGTCTAGATTTGAGCTAATTGCATGAAAACTATAAACGTTTTTTCTATTACGTTATTTATTAAGTTTTACCTTTGTGTGCTCATTACTATCGGAAAGTATCAATAAATCATTTTCAACTTTAGCTAATCGACTACTTAGTTTCAGAAGGATTGATGTTATTGTATCGATTTCATTAATATGTAATTTGAATTTTTCGATTTCATTTGATTCAGCATTGGATTCAATTATATTTAATAACTAAAAAAATAAAGTAATGTATACAATCAATTATTAAGTTATTTTTCTAGTAATACTTTAGCACCAAGAATTTTATTATCTTCAATTTCTTCGTTAATTGTTCGTTGATTTTCTTTTAGAATTTGTCGACGTTTTCTTAAATTAATTAATAAATCTTCCTAAAAAACAAAAATAAATAATATATAATTAAAAGAAAAAAAAAATATATATTTTTTTTTTTCATTTTTTTTACCGCTTGTCGAAGAGTATCATCATCAAAAATACAACTATCATTCGATACTGTTCGATGAATATAATCTGATGATGAATTACTCGAAGTTGTTATAGAACTTGTATCACCACCTGAACTTTGTCTTGAACGTATACGTTTTAAACGATCAGGTATAGGAAATAATGCACGTGTATAATCTGTACTAATATGATGTTCATTTGATAATGTTAAACGTTCTGATTCATTTAATGAATGATTATGTGGATAACGTAAAGCAAATTCTTTTAAATTAAATTGTAAATCATTTTCATCACGAGATTGAAAACGTCGAATTGAATGTGAAATTTTATTAGGTAATTTTTGATAGGAATTTAATGGAGAAGCTGCAAAAAGACCGGGTTTAGCAAGTGAATATGTTTTTGATGTTGCTAATGGACGATTTGTGGTAATTAATTCATTTATTGGAGGTGATGATCGTTGTACGGCTTTAACAATTCGAACTGGTTTTCGAATAGTTGGTGGAGGAGGAAATGATGTTTGATTGGATGTTGAATCAAAATATAGATTACCGGAAGGAGACGATGGTGATGGTGGCAATTGTCTGGATGATAAATCATTCCATGAACGTCTTAACATACAAAATTTTGAAAGTTCACAAAATGAAAAAGAAAATTTGATGTAAATTTTTCATATTTTGTAAATAAAAAGAGCTCTTTAAAAAAAAATCATTTTATCGGTTAATTAAAGTCTGTGTTTATTTGTTTTACTTATTCTAGCATATCTTTTAATACAACTAATATGATGACAATGAGTACATATCCTTGGCAAAAACAAGAATTCTTAACACGTTTGTATGAATACAAGGGCTGTATATCGAGAAAAGATTAATAAAACATGTTGAATCCTATGTTGTATCTTTTGCTATCAATGAAATTATCTCCTGCTGTACGTCGATTAATGTCTCAGCACAGTTTCTCTTTTTTCCCACCTGTCATCATCATCATTATCATCATTATCATCAATGTCTTTTTGTTATATAAATGGCTCTTAATATTTTCACTAATCTATTTGCAAACAATGAAAATGTCGATAGTATTATAACAATCTATCCTTGTCCTTTTTTTTTTTTTTTCTTTCAATGAAAAGAAAAATAAATCGAAGGAAATCATTTTTACCTTGTTACATTACGTTGAGGAGTATTATTTACTGTTGTCTGTTGTAAAAGACCGTTATTATTATTATTATTATTATTATTATTATTATTATTATTATTAATTTGTGAATTTGCTGGAGATAACGTATATATTTTTGGTTTTGTAGGTAATATATTTGTTGGAATTGATGATAAAGATGAATTTATTGATGTATTATCTGTATATGTACGATTTTCAAAAAAATCTCGTTTTGATTGAAAATCATGATCAGAATTTTCACTTTGTTGTTTTGATATAATATATGTTGTACGATTTTGTTGTCCAGCTGATTTTGGTCTTAAAATATTTTCATTTGTTAAAGGAAATTCTGTGATATTTAAATGTGTATTTGGACGTAAATGACAATCATTTAAAGCATCTTTTGATATTGATCGTGCTAAATAAGAACACATATCATTATTTGGATTCATTGGTATTGAACGAGATTTTTCACGTAAACGTTCTGTATATGATGCTGGTGTATCTTCTAAAGATGTATCACTTGCTAAATAATAAAACATAAACTAGTCATATAGAATATGTCAAATAATGATGTTAATATATATAAATTTAAAAAAATATCTACTCATATCAAGCTTAAACAGTAAGAATAAAGAATAAAACTTCGATACTCCAATATGACGCCTTCATTAAATGTGTTCTTCTCATGCTATGTATTCTCACACAAAAGAGAAAGGAATACAAAAAAAAAAAAAAAGAAGAAAAAAAGAAATGAGAGAGAACTGATTTAGTTGGCTAAAGAAAGAAAAAAAAGAGATAAACGCGTATTTCTTTCGTTTTTTTTTCTTTTTCAAACATACACATATACATTGTCGTAGAATTATATATTCGATAAGATATTGAATGTTTGCAATATTGATTAATATAATATGCATCATAATTTACAACATGAAATAAAATTGTTCGATTTGCATACATTATAGACCGTATAAGGAAAAATAAGAGAGAAAACAACTAACTGAAATATGAAAAGAAATGATTAAGAACAATGGTGACGAATAATTTTTCATTTCTCTCAAGGGTATATTTCATTTCAAAAACAATTAATATCATTGAGATAATTACATGATGATAAGTAAAACGTCTGAATAGATTCTATTTTCTTTCGTTTTTTTTATATATTAAGAGAAAAAGAAATATATATATATACAAGGCCAATAAAACATACCATTTCTTAGACAACCATTAGTAAATGCATGTTGTTCAGAATAAGATCCAATTTCTTCCTTCGTTGATAATATATTAATATGATTAACATTTATTGAATCATTGTGAGAATTCGAACTACAAACAAAGATTCATCTTATATACTCTATATAAAACATGTAAGGTTTCTGATCAATTGTATACAATAAAATTCAATATTTATTGAAGAAATAAAAATGACTTTTTACCTAATAATATGATTTGGTATGGGTATTGATTCTGATTGTTTAGTCTGAAACGATTAAAGAATAAGATAAATTTATTTGATTTAATTTGATTTGGGTTTTTTTTTATTGACTTACTTGCTCAGTAGTTGTTGATGTCATTGTTGCTAATCCAGAATCTTTATCTAATGTCAATGGTGAAGGTGGTGGAGGCCAAAAAGCTTGTACAGAATCAGATAATATAACAGGTTTTGTTGTAGTTGTTGAATCATTACTCATATCTGATGATGATGATTTCATTTTCCAATCAATTAATGCTGATTGAATAACTTTCTTTTGACGTGTTTTATTATTATTATTATTATTATTATTATTATTATTATTTGTGATTGAATAAGTTGAATTAGATGCAGTTTCATCTTCAGCATTAAGAGCTGTATAACTTGATTGTGGATATTCATTATCATGCATTTGAGATTCATATGATCGATATGATGAAGATGAACTTGTACTAACACTATTGATACTAACATTGGATACAGTACGATTTGTTGTTGAAATTAATTTCGAATTTTTTTTCGATAATATTGATGATGATGACGATGATGATGATGATGATGATGACAATGTATTTGTATTATCAGCTGGGGGATACAAATAATAATGGTATTGTGGTGGTGTCGAAATAATAAGTGTCGATGTTTGCATCATAGTAGATTCATCACCATTAGACAATGATTTTGGTGGTGATAAAAAGAAAGGTTCTTTTTTTATTGTTTGATGATCATGTAAAACATAATCACACTTGGGATCAGTTACAGGTCGAAAAAGAAGTCCATTATTTAATGAATCACCTTCATCCGACTTCATAATTGTCGTCGTAGAACTCGTTGACATTGATAATGAACTATTATTGATGTTAGTGTTTGTACACAGTGGGATAGATGATTCTAAATGAGAATATTATAAGAAAGAGATGAAGAGAAAAAAAAAATAAAAGAGCCTTGAAATACACACTCCACCTACTCCTTTACATACGAACATGTCATCATGGTAAAGTCTCATATTGACCTTGGCTCGTATACTTACCGATGTTAGAAGAACTAGTACCATTCATACTCTTGTCTACCAATGTTGAAACAAGAGAAATCGATGATTGTCGTTCGCTATTAATATTATTATTATTATTTGTTGTAACCTTGTCAAATATATGATCATCTTCATTCGATATTTCACAATGATTGCTATTGATTGAAGATACAGGAAGAAGAGATTCGACATCCGCACTAAGACGTTTATTTCCGTTTGTCCCTGTTGTTAATGTCGTATGTTGTTTAGTCTTTCGTTGAGCACGTAGTTGAGTGGACGATGTACGTCGTAATTGTTTATTTTCTTCGGTCGATGTTGATGACTTGTTATTACTGCTATTTGAACGACCAATAAAATTAAAAAAACCATTACTAATTAATTTTTTAGCTGTTGATGTTGCTGATGATGATTGTTGTGGGATTTGTGGATTAATAATTGTATTAAGTGAAGATGTTTTTACAAGTAAACTATTCAATGGCATAGGTTTATCAACTGATGGTGATTGTCGTTTTAATAAATCTTTGAATAAAATAAAAAAAAAAAAAGAAACCGTCTCAATGATTGATTAAAAAGAGAAAGAAGAGAGGTCATTCGTACTTTTATTAGAATTGTTCGTGCCATTCGATTCTTTTTTTTGCAAGACGTTGTTGCTACCGTCATTGAAAGTGACTGTAGCAGTAGTAGTAGTGCAATGAAGGTGAGTAGCAGCAGTTGTTACTCGTTGAGAAGTAATGCAGTTTGGCTCGTCGACATTTTCTTTTTTCTCTTCTCTATATGGTCGACTATCGTTACCCTCTTCTTTCGATAGCGGTGATGGAGAAAGAGAAAAAGAATGAAGAATTGTGTTTGTGTTGGTGGTAGTGGTCAGCGGGTTAGTAGTGATTGTCCTCCTCGTTGTTTCAATTCTTTCTTTTTCTCTCAATGTCTCGACATCACGTTGATCATCGCATAGTTTCTTTTGTTCGTCATTGTCGCCACTATTACCATTACCATTGGACAAAGAAGATGAAGATGCAATTGCAACAGTCTGTTGGTAATTACTACTAGAATCTATATTGACCGGTGATGGTGAACGTGACCGAATTTCTTTAGGCAAATGCCAGTCAAAATGAACAGATTTTTTCATACGATTATTATTATTTGTATTTGTCGGTGATTTTAAACAACCATTATTACAAACCATTGTCCTATATATATATATATATATATATATATACATACATAGAAGTAATTCAATAGAATGAAAAAATAACAAAGAGAAGAAAAAAGTAGAAAATGAACTGACAATCACTTGTCAACCAGTTTTTGATTGGTATTTTATGAGAGGAAAAGTAAACATAGACAGACTGATGTGAAATTCACTTACGATTCTGTTTGATCTCGTTGCTGTTGCTGTTTTAATCCATCGCTATTGTTTGTCATGATTGTGACGTTTGGTGATGGCGATATTTGAGATGATGTGATGATAGCCTTTGCCGAACGCGTTTGATTATGATGGCGATTAGGTGACATTGACATAGTCATTATACTACGTGTCGTTATTGTGGTTGAAGGACCAATGTTGTCTCGAGATGTATCAGCAGTTAATGTTTGTGAAGTAAACTCTGTACATTGATTTAGTGATGACCCTTTGGCAGACGACAATGACTGTTCATGACCTTTTGATTGAGCATAAGAAGTTATAGAAGTAGAAATAGATGGAGGTAAGGAAATTGGAGATATTGAACGAACAGTAATAGCTGGTGAGGAAAATTTGTAATCAATAGGTGTTAAATTTTGTTGTTGATATTCATTTAATAATGGACGTTTTATTGATGGATGAATACGTTCGCTATTAGGACTTGTTCGTCGTGATATATGAGAAGGAATGATTGAAGATAAAGATGTTAGCGTATTTGCCGTTGTTATTGATGATGCAGTTGATGTATCACTCATAAAATCACTATTGTCATATGAAGGTGATGTACATCCTGTAACATGTACTAGTGCATCAACTGAAGATGATGAGAGAGAAGGTGAGGATTCACGCTGTTGATATGAAAAACTATCATTATGTTTCTATTAAAGCAAGGAAAAAAAAACAAATTATTAATAAATCGTTCTTTCTAGAATACAAACATCTGGATGATTCAAAACCGTGTTAAAATGATTTGTGAATAGTCTTTTATTGAGAAAAAGTACTATATTTAGCTTTGTCTAAATTATATATTTATAAAAAATTGATGTCAATAGCAGATATGTTTCAATAATATTGATATAATATTTACTTGGAAAGTTCTACGATACAAAAATAATTGGCAAAATCTCGACCAATGGTTCTTTACATAGGGAAATAGCAGAACAACTTATGCTTATTTTCTGTTGACAGAGCAAAAGTCGACTTTCAAAAAGATATGAGAAAACTAATTTTCTGGAACAAGTTGTGAGTGAAAAAAGTCTGATGTCAAACATTGTCCAAAGAGCTCTTGCAACATATCGTTTTCTTTATATTTCTTTTTCGAATTCGAAGAAAAATGTTTTCTTGAAAATTAACTAGATAACAAAATAGTCTTTTTTAAATTTTATTCACGTTTATACTTTAGGAAGTTTCTCAATAATTCTTCAAAAGTAAATGAAGCATACTATATGGCTTAGTTTTCATTAAAAAAAAAGCATTGTTTTATAAAGGAAAGATAAGACATTGAGAAGGAATTCATTATTGAGGGCTTAAAATTGATTTGAATTCGTAGAAAATGACATATTGTTTCAGAAAATGTGTTTCACATTAAAAAAAAAAGGAAAAAAATTCATTCTTTCAATATCTAAACAGTATTGCTCAAGTTAGATGATCTATTTTTTAAATCAATGAAGAGATTGTAAAATGTTTCGATCATAAAGTGGATCAAACCATCATTTATCATACCCATTTTATAGAGTAATAAAAACACTTCCGGTTTCTATCATTATATAATTTCAAATGTAATCTATTGCAGAGAAACAAATAGATTTCATGCAAGAGATACGTTGAATGAGGACAAAAGTTGTAAGAACATTTTTGGCAATACTCATTCAAAAACAATGCAAATAAAAAAGCTCGAATTCTATGTTTGTTTGAACAACAAACAGATATGGGTGAATTTGTGTTGTATTAGATAACTTACTAAAAATGAATTTGCAAGTTTTCTTGATTGAGGATCAACTGAATGACGATTGAATCCTTCATTAAATGAAGCAGGTCTTCCACAAGATATTTGATGATAGTGTGAATTTTGTTGTGGTTGAAAATATCTGGCTACTTTTGGTCTTATGCGTACTCGATTAGAATTTCTATTTGTTGTTAATTGTTCATTGTCTGTACGTTTTCCAGTTGGTGGTAAACCATGTTCTTGAGGGACACCTGGACTCCAACTAGCTCGTTTAAGTAAACGTTTTTCTTCAATAAATTCATTATTTCCAATTGCTTTAACAATTTCAGTATAAATATATTCTGAAGATGGTAATGATTTATCTTTAGAATCTGGCATATGCTCTTCTAGTAAGGTATGACATTGAATAGACGAATGATGATTTCTATGCGACACTGATGATATTGGAGACGTTGTTGTCTCATGTTCATTAATTAATAATGTTGTATTATCAGATTTAGTTTTTGAGAATCGCATTCTGTTATTGTTCAATATTTATAAATCCAAATGACAAAAAAAAAAAACTATAAAAGAAAAAAAAATTAATTATAATTTTCTTTCTTTTTTTTCGTTCTAGTATATCGAAACAAGAGGAGTAAGCCATCGTAATCATTCTAGATGTGTATAATTAGCTAGAACATACCTGTACATTGATAAATAAACAAAGAGACAAGCAAAATAGGGCAACTAATGACTGATGTGACAACGTTAGAAAAAAAACGATAAGAATAACAACAAAAGAAAAAGACCGAAATAAGCTAATAAAAACGATGTATCTACCTGATTAACAAAAGATAATGTGTTTTGTTAAAAAAAAGATTTCCGAAATGAAATATCTTTTTTGGGATTTGTTTTTTCCAATTACAATAGATATTAAAAAAAAAAAGACAATTTATATTGTCTTTTGTCGATAATTAATAATAATAGATAGTGAGATATTGATCTCGATTAATAACGTAAAATATAAGAATACGGTTCTTGTAGACATATCGTCTACATAAAATGAATATATCAAGCATTCGTCTTTTTTTATCGGTTATTTTTTTTGCTTGTTTCTCTTTAGCTGGATACATTCATCTTCATTATTCTCATGATCGTCGTCATCTATTTGCGACGACAACGATGGCACTAGTGATGATATTGATATCATCCTCACGTTGTTATTCTGGCTTCATGTAACATTATCAAAATAGGCACTCGGTGGCGGACAACACCGCAAAAAAAATGAGAGCAATTCATACATTAATTTTTTTCTGTTTATCTCAAATGTATTTTATATAATCACTATTAATCTTAATTTGATCGGTTTCAGTTAATCGATGATCATTCTACTTATGTTTAGTCCGAGAGGAATGAAGCATTAGTAGTATCTTTCTTTCATTATTTATTTTTTTCTAATGTTCAATATCACCCACGTATGAACAACTTATTATTTTTAATACTATATACTCATTTACAAACAGAGTCTTATTATGCATTATGAATAGATTAAGCATAATATGATTGAAGAAACAGTACACGCAGCTGTCTACCTATCTGTCTAAGCTCTTCATACATCTTGAAAAGTAGTCTGTACGTTTGAAATAAAAATCAACAGTGTCTAGTTTAGCATAAAATTACTTATCTTTTTCATTTCTAATAAATTAGAGTAGACATTAGTGAAGGTCATAGATATGTATATTTATATGGACATTCTATACTTAGTATGTAGAGATAGAGAAAAGAGAAATTCATTGCATAGAAATATTTGTCAAGTACATACTCATCATTGCTGAGATATAGAGTAACTGGATCGTTACTCATATTTTTTTCAAAACAACATTCCATTCGTAGTAATATTATCAGCAACTGACCACTTTTTTTTTATAATCAAAGTAAGAAAGAAGAAAGAGAGTGAGAGAGAAAATGACACTCACGTATACATGACATAATGTCCAACAAAGAGAAAAAGAAAAAAAAAACGAAGCTATCGTAGACATGCAACTAAAAGGACCCACTTTACCTGTTTGTTTAATAGCATAAGCAACAAGGTATTGTCGTTGTTATTTGTTTCACCATTATAATCAAGCGAGTGAAAGCTCAAATCGACCAGCAACAGTAACAACAACAAAAGAGGAAACAATTGTTACATAAACGTTCTGTGTGTTGGTCTGCTTGCCTTTTTCTACTCGAACGGTTCTCATATAATAAGTATATCGAGGTCGACATTACTGGCAAACGAGTCGCTCAATTTTCATCGCCATACTTCTACTTCTGTATAATACATAAGTACTCATATACATATACATTCATGCACAAAAAAAAACATATGATCGTCATCTAAGCCGAAAGGGGCAAGTCATGTAGGAAAATATGTATGAAGTGAGATGACGAAGATTTAAACCAAATTCAAACAGAGATGGTGAGACAGAATAGCCATAGCTGCTCCTACCTTCTCTTATATAATATATGTTTATATGTAAGTGACAGTCAATACTTTCATACTTACTTCAATATTGCCAGCAGTATTCATTGTCTATGTATGATTGTCTTTAGATTTTTTTTTATTAATAAGAGAATAAAGATGTGTACATCATCTGCCTAAGTCAGTACCTGTAACATCCGATGAAAAATGATAGCCGATAGCGTCTGAAATTTCGTCACAGGCAATCAGTTTTATTTGTTTTTTTTTCTCTCTCTCTCTCTCGTTTTCTCTTCTCTTATTGATTGCTTCTTCCTACTATGAAATAGATATTTTATTATATTGCTTAGTTGATTATAGAAGAGCGTTGAAGGATGAACCATACATTGGAGAGGTAAATATTAACGTATACATATATAAACGTATGTATGCATACATATACATATGCGCATAGTAAGTAGGAGGTGGTATGAATCAATTTAAAATACATTGCTACATATAGAGGATATACCTGATTGATTAATGTAACTTGATTTGAGCATTGAAAAACGATGCGTAATAATGCTGATATTAGTGGGCTTTCATTATAGAAGTATAACCATTAATCGATTTTCGCTTCGTTTTTTATCACTACTGTATCCATCGATCCACGAGGACATAAATGCATATAGGGCGACAGTGGAGGTCAAATAAGAGAAAGTATACACTTCTGAAAAGATGATAAAACCAATGATGTTAATCGTTATCAATAGACACTATTCAAGTAAATCTGAACCTTGAACTGCCAAAACACTAGAAAATTCATATACGATGGCGTGTATCTCAACATAATCATCATCCCGTTTTTTTTTGCCAATTGACAGTCACATAAATCGTATAGTCTATATTCAAGGTTCGGTTCGATTATGAATACTGCTAGCCATAATTATAATCATCGAAAAAGAAAACGGAAAAACAGAGTAGTAATCATTCGTTGATATTATTTCATAACATTGAAAATTAGTATACCAAGAATAAAACGACCATGAATCCAAGGCATATGAAGCTTTAAATAATGCTCATTATCAAAAAAAACTTCTTTTTTTTTCTTGGTTTAAAAAGACTATACACAATTAAACAAGACAAGTTGCTTCTTAAACGCATTTTGATTATGAAATATTTTCAACTCCTTTTTTTTTTACATGCCGGGGGGAAAAGACTATTAATTTTCTTAACACTATTTGATACTTATAGCCAATTGGTTTGCTACATATGTCATATCGATTAAAACGTCATCTACGTTGATTTGAAGACCTATCATGATTACTCTTCTGGAATTCAATATCAGTCAAGAAAGAATATTCACATTTTCTATTCAAACAAATGTATTTATTGAATCGAATTATGAGACATCATATGTTTCTCTTTCATACAGTATCATACTATTTTTGTTCCATCGGTAGTCAAACAGTTTTTTTTTCTCGAAACACATAATTATAAATATCAAATAAACATTTTTCAATAATTGTTTTCAAACAACTTCAACAATGTCCTACTGAAAATTTCAGAATTCTATTAACTAGCTCTTTTTGATGATATATTACATGTAATCATACTTTTGTTATTATATTGTTAAGTGCAATTATTCTTAGATGCAATTCTATACCATACGGAAGAAAAGTATTACGAAACAGTTTAGTTAATGTATATAAATTCTGTCTAATGTCATATCATTAACAATAAAATACAATACTCATATGAAAATACAGCAGTTTTGTTGAAATTCATTTCATTTATATTCAACCTGTAGAGTAAAACTTCTTCATGGTTTTCTTGTTATTAAAAATAACATCAACTATTCTATATCAGATATCTTATTCAGTAAAAGTTTAAGCAAATAATAAAATATAAGAAAAAAAAAAAACAAGTTAAAATATAGTTATCTAAATAACAATCAATTCGGATTTTAGACATGTCAAAATATGAAAAAAAAAACAACCAACTACATACACACTATAGACATAATTTTGATTGCAGTCATGATAAGTCCTTTTGAGTTGTTTATGATCGATACAATTTAATGCAAATGATGTAAATATAAATGAAGGTAAAGTAATGATTTTATATTTTTTTTCATGTTTCTTGTCTAAAAAATACTTTTCGAATCAGATTGACAGTTACAATGTCAAATTAGATGATGTTTCATTTATAGTCGTATGATTCTTGAAAAAGCATGTTAACATCATCTAATTGATTGAGTGATTACTATAAGCAAATCTTATCAATGATAAACAAACAGAAACATTGCTGATAGAAATGTCAGAGTTCTATACATAACAACATTTAACAGATCGTATGGCAAAAAGATACCAATCATTAGGGACCATGTAACAGCTGGCATGGATGAAATAAGAAAGAAAAAAGTCAAATAAAGCAAATTAGAATAAAAGATAAGAGAGTATAAGCAATATTGACAGCTTTACATCCATCTCCATCTTTTCAATATCTAATATAGTTTTCAATTGGCAAACATCAATTTTCATCATAAATTGAAAGATGCAAAGATTAATGTAATTGATTTATTCATTATCGAGACTTTTATTGTCGACTAAATAAATCCTAAAGTTTTGAATTCTTTCTATTAGTTTTTAGAATCAAGTGTTTTGTATTGTATTATTGATTAGAAAAAAATTACTAAAAATAAATAGAATTTTTTCATTGTAAAAACGAGTAACACTTTTAAATAATAGATACCAGTATAGAATAGAGAAAGTTATGAATGACGAGAATTTGTGAACGAAATAGTTATGAAGAAATATAACTATCTATATGCATATAATGGGTGTATGATAGAAATTTATTATAGATGATGCCAGAGAAGAATAATATAGCAAATATTGGATAACAGATATTCACAACTTAGCCAGTTACACTGCCTTGCTTAGCAGCGAGGCGAGAACAAGGTTGTGAAAAATTTGGTGTGTTATCTCGTCTATATACGATGCAGTTGTTGCTGATTATATATCATACTAGATTAAGAAAAAAAAACAAGATAATGAGGTCAAAATGAATAACTATGATTCATATAACTTCACCAGAAAGACAAGAATAAATTGTGATCCAATAAATGATTTAGTATATAGCTGTCATAAAATACATTTAAATTTTATCAAATTTCCAGTTTTTTCAAACTTCTGCTAAACGCGTCTGTCATCATAAGGGCACAATAGCGAAAAAAACAACATATAAAGAACCACTATATGTATTTATTGTCGGCACCAAAATAAGTAGGGGTGCGTGAAAGATGAGTATCTCGACAATGGCAATAGTTAGTAATCTGAAGCATTCATCATTTGAAAGAGGCACAATTGGAAAGTATTATTATATAGGATATCTAGAAATTCCTTAGCCGAAGAAAAATTTAAATATCTCCGTAATATTTTGATCTGATCAGTTGATATTTTTACCACTGATAAAGGAGTGTTCACAACTCATATTGACAGAAGAAGCATTGACAAAACTTGTCTTGAAGCATTACAACTAACGCCAACAAAGATCTACAACCCTTCACGACTTATGAACAGAAAAACAATATGGCACGTGCGTCAACAAATTCATTTGATTTATTGCTGAAACTTCCTAAGCACAAAGAGTAAGAAGACATTCAGTTGCTCTATAAATTTGGGACCAAACAATACTAGTGTAGAAAAGTAATCAAGATCGTCGATATGTTGTTTATTCTTGCCTAGGGAGTAAATATGTTGTTTGCTTATAACCCGTGATAGGGAATAGTTCCTTGTCAAAGCCAATTGTGATGTTTCAAAACAAGTTTTGGCAACACGTCTTCTGTTAATATGAGCTCTATGAACACTCCTCTATCAGTGGTAAAAATATTAGCCCCTTGACTCAAAACATTACGAAGACATTAAAAAATTTCTTGATGGTGCGAGTGTGCATTATTTTCATCTTTGAATGATAAAATCCTAAGGAGAAAATAACTAGCATTGTTGATAAATTATATTTTCATGAAAACTGCCTTCGTTTGCATTGAAAATCATTCAGACGAAAAATAAATCAAATACTAAAAAAGAAAAAAGTAGTTTAAGATCAATAAATATGCACTAAACTAAACACTATCAGAACACAATGTTTAACGAAAACAGTCCAAAAATTAAAGGGAAAAAAACATTTTTTTTTTTAATTGTAACGCGCATTTTTCTCTTAAGATTCATTTGAATGTAAGACGACATAAATACATGACATCAGTCAACACATTAGAAATTCGGTTATTCATAAAACAATTTCAAATTGGTTTCCCAATTTTAATTGATTGTTTCGATTACAATCATTGACGATTTCATTTTTAGTAATTTCAATATGAGCTGCTAATTTGTTTTTAGATACAATAGATATTTCTAGATTGATAATTTTCTTAATCTATGAGCTAGATGAATCAATTAATAGTCATTGTGACGAGTATGTGGCCTAGTAACTTCTGTAAAATTGATAAATAGGGGTCGATGCGATTCTAATTGAAATCAAATGAGCGAAAGAACTGTTCCAACAGTACATTTTTCGAAACTGAGCTTATTGATCTCTATTCTCAAAGTTTGATATTTCTTCTGAATCTCATTCAACAATATCTCTTCGAGATGAATTTAAACAAGAAAATTCACCTATTTAATCAATAAACATGTTGAATTTGTCATGATTTACAATCATTGAGTAGATTCATTTGATTTTGTAAATATTTTTAAAACTAACTTAATATGGAACTGTCACCAACTTCTGGGATACTGTTTGCTTGTTCAACAAAATTTTTATCATTTCGTGCTTATTCTTTTGTCTAGCATTAGAATATTAAGTAAGAACTTTTGTTGATATGAAATGATCTTAAATAACCGATCACTCTGTAATGAATCCAAATCAGACTCGTAAGGATTGAATGAATAGCATTTTTTGTTTGAAATTTTATTCAATTTTGAAGTCCTTATGATATCATTAAGAATTCTTACAAAAAGCCGAATCTCTGGATTATAATTTTTTTTTTTTTTTTCTTAGAATAATGTCAATACATTAGAATAAAGCTGAATGTTTTGTGTCGTGAATGAAAAAAAAAATCGCTAATGAAATCTAGTCAATCATATTCGGCAAACGATTGATATAAGAATTTAACTTTCATCACATACATAAAATGAAGCTAAAAATCTTTGTTATCAAGCAAAACAATTACTACTTTAATGGAAAATCGAATATATTAAAATACTTGATCTAAAGTTCACAATGATAAACGTAGTTTTTGAACATGAAATTTTGAACGTCGTTTGGTTTGTGATAAAACAGATCATATGTGACAAATATGTGATGATTGAATTCAAATGTTATCAAGTTTTAATGAATTTTGTGATATATTTGGTTTAGAAATGAAAACTGCTACAGATGAAGTACAATTGGTCTATCAACTACTTAAACATGTATTGGATTTTAAAAAATATTCTGTTTTATATCATTTTAATACATTTAATCGTTCAAATTCTTAACAGTGGCATTCATTTATTGTACTATTATTTTACAATGTTGGAAAACAATTATGGGATATTTGATTGTTTTGATTATATACAAAGATAATTCAATCATATTTAAAGTAAATATCGAATTTTCTTTTGTTTTTCTTATGTAAGGTGTCGGAAATGCAAAATTTGAGCAAAATATTTTGCTGTCATGATTTGATAGAGTTCCTTGAGTTGACTATAAAAATTTTCATTTTGACATACTCAGACGATATTTCTTTTGCCACGAAACTTAAGAAAATCAAAAAAGCCTCTCAATATTTAAATACTCCAAAAGCATCACGTCGTATTAGCTTTGACGTTGATCCGAATATTTTTTTTTTATTTGACTCGTCATATGGGTAGGACAAAAAAAGATACATGTTTTTTGCGAAAGAAGAAAACCATTGTTTCAAGTGAAATTTTTGGAAATATGATTCTTAGAAACCAAGTTAAAGGTTAAAGGTGTAATAACATTGTATGGATAGGCAGATGGATTGATATAGCGACGTAAGAATAAGAAAGAAAAGAAAACTTATTACCACTAATAAAAAGAGAGAGAAAATAGTAAAATTTATTCATTTCTTTCAGAATAATGTCGACAATAATTGATTGTATAGAGTGAGATCGAAGTTCTTGAAAATTTTTCGAATTAAAAGCGAAAGTTTTTAGATAATGCTAGCTGAAAATTTAGAACGAGCTCAACGATAAAATTTTTCCAAAGCTCAATATGAATAACAAACAGCGATCCAAACAAAAGCTAAAGTTTCAATAAAAAAAGAAATAAAACAATATGTACAGGAACATTAAAAACTTCAAGTAGTCATACTTCTCTGATCAAGAGGCTGACGCCGTATTTATATCCAGATGTGCAAATGATGGTAAGGGAAATTATATGCTACATTACCATCTAGAACGAAGCTTTTTCAGAAGTTGATATTACTTATGACACAGACAAACATGAAGATATGGATGACCAAGAAAAATTATAACGATTAATTAAGGAAATATCAATAACGAAGCAAAAAAAAAAGAACAAAATACTAAATTATTTATTATGTTTGTATACCTCATAATTATTTTCCAGTATTGGTTTGACTTTTTCTCCAGAAAGATTTCATTGCAAAATATAAATTGAACATAGAACAGTATATGCTCAACTTTATGAGTGTGATGATCTACGAAAACATCTTCAAGACTATTTACAAATGGTTCTTGAAGAAATAGCTAAATATTTAATTTCATAGACGCGTGTTATTATCATCTCTGCCTCTCACCATTAATCAACAGCCAATCGGGCGTACTTCTTTCTTGAAATATCTGGTACTCAACTACGTCACTCGATCTCATCTATCCTCATTATAAATACGTCAACTAATCTTTAATGCATTTATTTTATCATATTTTTTATTTATATATTCTACCTGATCCTTATTGTCTAATGGAATTATACACAAAATTGAAGCCTATAATCGTTAAATCTATTGACTCATGCACAATTAGTAGGATGTTCGCAACAAAAAAGTATCATGGTAGCCTGCTTTTTAAACTGCTGCAACACATGCTCAACGCTTCTTACATCGCTTTATTAATAAGGCACAAACAATATCATCTGAGCTTTTCGAATTTTATATTCGATCAAAGGCGATGCCGATGTGTCTACAGATTCACACCGAAGAAACACAATGTATTGACGCTCTACCTTGCGGTTGATTCAGTAGGTACATTCGAAACTGGATTAACTAGTACAATCATGCACGTTCTCATAAGTGTTACTTAGATCACTTATCTGCCTTGTTATCAATATCCACTGATGCACAATAGTAACTACTATGTATCATGAGTGTTAGATTTGTTTTGAAACCGAGATTAAGGGTCTAGTTTCCTATAATCCTCTGGATAATTGAACTTCAATGCAGCGCTAATAAAAAAAAATAAATGAAGAGAAGTCAAATATTTAATCAGGTGGCGTATCGATTTCAACATGGATAATGTAAAAACACGTTTTCTATTTGAAATCCATTTGAAAAACAAGAAGATTTTTAAGAATATAAATTTATGGAACGTATTGCTCGATGAGCAGCAACTATTTAGTTTATTCTTGAAATGCTGCAAGTTTCCAAAAAAATGATTCACCTCAATTTATTGAAACACTTTTTGATCAGTTAGATCAATTATTTTTTCTTAAAAGTAAACCTGAGATTTTTTTAAAATGACAAATCATAAACCATTTGAAGGCAAATTTAGGAAAAACGTTTCATGCATTTCAAACATAGGCTCCAGAAATTGCAGAACAAAGACATCAAGGTAATCAACAACATGAAAAGATATAGTTATTCCAATTAAAAATATCAATTAGAATAATGTTCAATTAGAAGAACAACAGAAACGTTTACATCAAAATAATTGAAATCTAGATGATTTAGATCCAGTTGAAGTCATAATATCATCACCAAGGGTAAAAAGTACTGATAAATGTTTATTTTACTTTTGATTTATTTTTGGAATAACAGAAATCTTTGGAATCACGTGATGAAGCCGCACAATGAACGTGTTCCACGATAAAACTATCTTAAGAATGGTTCAACGTAGCGAGTTGTCCTTTCCGCTATAGATAGTTTTTTCTAATATGCTTGGAAGCTGGGTTTGTAGAAAACTGTGGTTTTTCAGCTACAGGAGATAAAAAAAATGAGTTTTGCAAAAAAAAGTTAGAGGAAGAAGAACTTTCTAATATGATATGCGGAATCAGCATCGAAATGCGAACACTTTTAAAAAAAACTCAAGTCTCTAACACAGAATTTAAATTGTGGAATTTGAAATAGTTCAACGTAGGTAGATGATAGAAAGCTGGGTCGAACGTCAATCGGTAGAGAATTCCAAATTGAATAAACATATGGTTGAGGCTCTATTTTTATTCACTTTTGAATTCTCCATCAATTGGTGTTCGAACTAGTTTTCTATCATCTGCCTACGTTGAACTATTTGAAATTTTACAATTTAAATTCTGTGTTAGAGACTTGAGTTGTTTAAAAGTGTTCGCCTTTCGATGTTGATTCCGCATATCCTATTAAAAAGTTTTTCTAACTCTTAGTTTTTTTTCCAAAACTCATTTTTTTTTAACTATCTATAGGCAAAAAAACACGATTTTCTACAAACCGAACTTCGAAGCATTTTAGAGAAAACTTTCTCGAGACAAAAAGACAGAGTATGTCGAGAAACGTTAACAAACCCGAGGACAACTCAATACGTTCAGCCATTCTTGAAATAGTTTTCTTATGAAACACGCCTAGTAGTATGCTATACATATTTTGTCGCTTAAAACGTCACATACGTTGATTTGAAGACCTATCATAATTACTCTTCTGGAATTCAATATCAGTCAAGAAAGAATATTCACATTTTCTATTCAAACAAATGTATTTATTGCATCGAATTATGAGACATCATATGTTTCTCTTTCATACAGTATCATACTATTTTTGTTCCACCGATAGTCAAACAGTTTTTTTTCTCAAAATACATAATTATAAATATCAAATAAGCGTTTTTCAATAATTGTTTTCAAACAACTTCAACAATGTCCTACTGAAAATTTCAGAATTCTATTAACTAGCTCTTTTTGATGATATATTACATGCAATCATACTTTTGTTATTATATTGTTAAGTGCAATTATTCTTAGATGCAATTCTATACCATACGGAAGAAAAGTATTACGAAACAGTTTAGTTAATGCATATAAATTCTGTCTAATGTGATATCATTAACAATAAAATACAATACTCATATGAAAATACAACAGTCTTCTTGAAATTCACTTCATTTATATTCAACCTCTAGAGTAAGACTTCTTCATGCTTTTCTTGTTATTAAAAATGACATCAACTATTCTATATCAAATATCTTATTCAGTAAAAGTTTAAGCAAATAATAAAATATAAGAAAAAAAAAACAAGTTAAAATATAGTTATCTAAATAACAATCAATGAGAGACATTTCAAGGATTAGAGCTTAAACAAAACAAAAGATTAATCAATGTGGACTTCAGACTTGTAAAAATATGAAAAAAAAAACAACCAACTACATGCACACTATAGACATAATTTTGATTGCAGCTATGATAAGTCCCTTTGAGTTGTTTATGATCAATACAATTTAATGCAAATGATATAAATAGAAATAAAGGTAAAGTAATGATTTTATATTTTTTTCATGTTTCTTGTCTAAAAAATACTTTTCGAATCAGATTGACAGTTACAATGTCAAATTAGATGATGTTTCATTTATAGTCGTATGATTCTTGAAAAAGCATGTTAACATCATCTAATTGACTGAGTGATTACTATCAAGAAATCTTATCAATGATAAACAAACAGAAATATTGCTGATAGAAATATCAGAGTCCTATAAATAAGAACATTCAATATACAATTTGGCAAAAAAAGATATCAACATTAGGGACTGAGCAGCAATATAACAACTGGCATAGATGAAATAACAAAGAAAAAAGTCAAATAAAGCAAATTAAAATAAAAGATAAGAGAATATACGCAATATTGACAGCTTTACATCCATCTCCATCTCCATCTTTTCAATATCAAATATAGTTTTCAATTGGCAAACATCAATTTTCATCATAAATTGAAAGATGCAAAGATTAATGTAATTGATTTATTCATTATCGAGACTTTTATCATCGACTAAATAAATCCCAAAAGTTTTGAATTCTTTCTATTAGTTTTTAGAAATCTAATTTAGTTTTTTAATCAAATGCACCGCATAAGTCTCTGAAGTAATGCATACAATATCAAGTGTTTTGTATTATATTATTGATTAGAAAAAATTACTAAAAATGAATAGAATTTTTTCATTGTAAAAACGAGTAACACTTTTAAATAATAGATCCCAGTATAAAATAGAGAAAGTTATGAATGACGAGAATTTGTGAACGAAATAGTTAGTAAGAATTAAAACTCTACCTATATGCGTCCAATGGATGTATGATGGAATTCTATTATAGATGGTGCCATAGATGAGCAATACAAAAAGTTTTTGGTAAGTCAGTTAGTATTTTAAATGGAGGAAGGATTGATTACATGGATGTGGATTGTCTATAGAATAAGAACGCGAAAAACTAATGTTTGACAAGTATGTCAACTTATTGTATGATAATTTTAGAAGATTGGGTCAACGACCAAGGATTAAATAAGAATCATAGGAAGAAATTTTACTGATCATAGCCTAATAACTAAGTATATAATAGTGAAAAATAATCTGTATCTATTATATAATGATGATCAAGAACATTACATTAACAGCGATATATAATAGCATAATATATGTGAAAATTACAGAATTTTTGAACAAATTTAAATATATAGAAATTTATTTCATATATAATTTTTTTTTTAATATTGGTCAAATTAATTAGAACGAAAAAATATTATGAATTTTAAAATTAATTAAAATGTATAACATCAAAAAACCATTGTATATGAAATGCTTACGGCCATACCACGTTGAATACACCAGTTCTCGTCCGATCACTGAAGTTAAGCAACGTCGGGCTCGGTTAGTACTTGGATGGGTGACCGCCTGGGAATACCGAGTGTCGTAAGCTTTTTGTTTTCTCTTTTTTTCTCCTTGAATTCGTTTATCAACCAAACATTTTCATAGTGATAAAATCTTGTTTTCTTTTTTTTTTAAATTTTTTCTTTATTTATGAAGTCATATGTAAATAGTTACTTGTAATTGGTAGACATTTATGATATTTCTTCAAATAGGCATGAAAAAAATAAAACACTGTATATCAAAAAGTGTTGAAAACAATAGAGGTTAAAAATATATATCTTATCTTAATTACAGTACACACATTTTTTCTGCTTTTATAAACACAATAGATAGATTTTTCTCCTGTTGATAGACGCCTACATTATGGATCATTAAGTCAACGAAGAACAGTAGTTGTCGTCATATATATATTTTTATATGTAATTTTTATTAAGGACGAAATTACAATGAGAACAATATTACTGATAAATCTACAACAGTAAATTGTTATGTAGACAGTAAGTATCAGTAGATCTAAAAATAACTCTCTAATTACCTAATAAAATTCGATATGTTGTAGAATTGCTTATAGAAAATATTTTGAATTAGTTTGTCATGACGACTTCATTGGAAATCATGCACACATACTTTCAAATAAAATAATAATTATACATTGAGAAAGTATCTCAGAAGATATTGATCAATATTATTAACTGTCTACTCATAAAATGGCTTATATCAAATAATGATTAGCATATATTTGAATTTTACTGATATCTATTTCTTATTTTATATTACAAGTTTCATCCTTGTCTTTTGTTTAATCTGATTAAAACTATTATTTCTCGTCAACAGAGATATGAGACAAGAAAAATCTTCTGAGAACTCAAAATGTGCAGAAACAGTTTTTTTCAACAGAGAAGAGCAAAATATTTTTTAATGTTCTACGATTTTAGTTGGAAAGAAAAACAAAACGATTTTTACTGAGAAAAAATGAAATTTTTCGCACAGTGGGAATAAGAGAGGGAGTATGACGCACATCCCTGTTGCCCACGCTCCTGCTTGTCAATCATAGTATATAAGTTATAGCATGTGCATAACAGAGGTCATTTAGCTCATTATTTATTAATGATTTGATTATATTGAATTTATGGAAAATGAAAAAACATTCTCATCATCAATCTATTATTATTATTGTTATTATAAATATAGAATAAGAAATATTCTATATAACAAATGCTAAATCGTTTTATATGTAATGTATGTCTTTAAAATGTTTTTTTTCATATACAAAATATTCATTACTGCTAATAACAGTGAACAGAACCTTTTGATTTTAAAAAGTAATCAAACATATTCTTTCTTTTACATTTTCGACGAATGACTTATAACAAATGTTCTAATTCAATTCTTGATGAGGTAAACAAAAAAAATTGACATTTTAAAAGCTATTTCTATATACATTTGTTGTAAATTATATGCTTGAATTCAAAATTCCATGTATAGCTTTGACGCTCTCACCTTTTTTTATTCCTATTTTCTTTTTTCTCTTTTTTTTTTTTATACTTTATTCTTTATGCTCCACGTTTCATTGCATAGTTTGTTGTAGAGAAATGGCAACTATTTCAGCAATTTGTTACTTGATACCATATTTTTCTTCATTCTTTTTTCTTTCACACTTCTTTCATGTGTCATAAAAGAATGTTGCTAGACTTTTCAAGGAACGAAAAACATAGAAATGAAAGTAGGAAGAACAGACAAACACAATTCATGTTACTAAATAACAGTTATACAACAACACTACTACATTCATATAAACAGCTGATTTGAAATCTCTTTTGTTAGTATATTAGTAGTAGGTCATAAAAAGGAAGAAAAATATTTTTCAATTTTCTCGTTTTTTTATGGAACGAAGAGCAATATTGGTTTAGAGACTTCAAATATCAAATGTCAAAGAAAAAAAAATGTACTCGACAACGATGGGTGACAGATTGTGCACAAATATATAATCGAGTGTATTGCAAGAATCGATAAAGAGAATCAGAAGAAACAAAGAAAAACGATTAAGCTTTTATCAAACTCTAATATCATTATTTCAGATTGAAACATACATTATATATTTTTATACATTTTGAAGAACGAATATACAAATCAATTATTTCTTGCCTTCCTATTAGCTACTGCATGTTTGATTTTTCTCACAACGACGACAATAATAACAACAACAATAACAACAAAAACAGGTAATTATGTTTTTCACGTCATCATAAGAACGTCTTAGTTTTCTTTCTTATTTTCTTGTGATTATTTTCTTCTCTTTTCAAAATCATAATATATAAATAGACTTTGTTTTTTTTACTCATTGCACGTTCTTGTATTTGTTTTGTTTCAATATTGATTATGATTTATTTTGTCTATTATTAGTTCAATAACGATGAAAACAGCTCACTTATGTAATTATTCATATGAAGACATCGAAGAACTATTGAAGCGTGAAGGACTCGATCAACGATTTCAATTAAATTATGAATATGAAAAAAAACTTGGTTCAACATGTCAAGTTTATTATGCTCATGATTTATCACAAAAGGATCAACGACTTGTTGCACTGAAGTTTATACGTTCAGATTTTATTGATAGTTTTGTTTCATATAATGATTTATTAAATTTACAACAAACAAAAAATTGTTTTTATAAACCTCAAAATGTTATTTATAATCGTCGTTTAAAAAATTTTGATAATTATATTCCTATTGAACAATATATAGGTGAACTTGGACGTATATGTCCACATCTACCGATACCACGTTGTGTTGAAAATGGTGCAAAACATCTTCAAACATGTAATGTTTATTTAATTGCATTTGAATATATTCATGGACGAACTGTTTGGGAAAATTTAGTTCGTACAAATTTTACATATTTAAATGAATATCAAGCACGTACATTTGTACGATTATTTATTGAACAAATTTTAATACTATTAAAACATCATATTATTCATTGTGATTTAAATGGTTGTCAAAATTACTATTATAAAGCATATGATGAAATAAATTCATCAAAACAAAACTATGAACAATGGTTATCAAATGAAGATGGTGAAGATGGATATTCAAGTATGAGTGGTGATAGTAGACAATCATCTATAGACGATCTTGCTTCCGTATCATCTTCATCGCCATTAACATTTATTGATTTTGGTTGGGCAATATGTACAGCTGATCCGAATGATGATCGACATGAAACTCTATTGCTTACACTTCAAAACTTATTCGAACGAGTCCCACGGATTATACAAATATTTGCTGGTCCTAATTATTGGGATTTTCGTCAAGCCATACAAAGTCGAAAACAAGGTCTAAAAGAATTACTCCATCATCCATGGTTAACAAAAAGTGATACAATATATGAAAACGATTCGTAAACATCATGGTAATTATGTATATATTTATATTATTTATTTATTTTGTCATACTCGCACATCAAACTGTGATAGAATGGGTCTTATTTCTCTTCGACCTGGTGATTTATTGTATTTTCTTTTCCTTGTGTTGCTTTTGCATTACTACAAATGCTTCTATGTAAAACCGCACACACATACACACACAGTGGCCTTTTTTTTTTGTTTTGCTACGTTTCTGATGTCTAGTCGTGAACTTGTCAGTTATATGTAATATAAAATAAAAAAGAATACCGACTACCACAAAAAGAATATGTTGCATCTGTTTTGAGTTATTGTATTGAAATCTATCTGTTTGATTCTCATCAATCATTCATTTGGTTTGGTTTTGTTTCTTTGCTATTCAATATGTGAAATAAATACAACTGATATGGATGCATATTATATTGTTCTCGGAATAATTTTTCCAGTTATAGAATCGATTCATGCCTGAGAACTTCATAGGATGCATGACATGAAGAATAATATGGGAATCTTGCCAGATATGTAACTCACATAATTAATCATGATCCGATGAGATTCTGACCTAGTTATGAAACTCATTGTCACGTTTCATTATCATCAATAGTAACCAAGCGAGTCTACGTCATACTAGCGATTAGTGCTTCAACAAAAAGATGATTTAGCTCAGCTCGATTGACATTTACTCAAAGACGAAGAACATGTTTATCACTAAGCTAAAGCGATAATGTTATTTATTCGTTCTTATGAGAAACTCAGCAAAAAGCAACAAAAAGAAAAGTTATTCTTTCTCGTTGTCTATCTGTTTATATTGATTACATTTTGAATCGTATATCTTTATGTTTATTTTGCTCACATTATGGATCTTAAGCATCTTTTTTATTCTTCATTTCATTTCTGCTGGAAAACATATGATAAGGTTTATTAACATGATTGTTTTATCAATCGAGATTCTATGATGTTTAATATCGTACCTCTTTTACAAACAAGTTTAATAGCCTTGTGAAAAAAGTAATGAAAACATCATCCTGCAAATTAAGAAGGTTGACAAGGGACATTTTTTAGGTACTCCCTTTCGATTTCAATGATTTTTTTGCTTGTTAAACACTATATAATGTTGTAGCAAAAATCTTAAAAGGATTTCAATTCCTATTAAGATTTGGCTATCATTTAAGTGGTCAGTAAAATAAATGAAATGGTCAGTAAAAGCATATATAAATGATCAGTAGAAATATTGAATTGTCAGTAGTATGACGGTCAGTACTTAATTAAAAAATGGTCAGTTTTCTATATACAAATATCAGTAAAAATTTCAAATTTGATCAGTAAAAGTGCAGATTTTATTAGTAGAAGAAATAGCTTTATTCATATAAAGATTAATTTATATAAGAAAAATAAATTAAAATAAATAGAAAAAAACCAATGAGTAAATAAGAAGAAATCCAAAAGATCATTATATGGAAATTCAAAGAATGAAAGCAAAAAAGAAAATGAAAATTCAATTATTATACTAGCAATATAGGTTTAGCCTTCACTAGTCTATCTCTGTTTTCTTTTCTCATTGATCGAGACGTTTTTTTTTGCTAGTGGTTTACAATATTTCAAATGAACAGACACATCTACAATGTGTTTGCATATGCAGTTCTTCAAAAAAACTTAAACAGTTACATTTGATGTTTTCCACGCTGAGCCATGTTTCATTTTCAAACACCAAATATTAAATGATTTTTGAATTGCATCAAAGTTGTCAATTTTTTTTGTTTATATATTTATTTAAATCGACTTATGTAATCGATTGTAAATGACTAGCTCGAATACAATATTATTCTGAAGCATCATTTGGAAGGCCAACTAAGTTTTTTGTTGATTTAGCCCATTGATAGGATAAAGCCTACAATTCTGAAGATATTGTTGATTCTGTAACAAATATTTTGCATTAATTGAAGAAGGCTTTCGTCCAGTTCACCAACTATCGACAATATTTGAAGCTATTGTCAAAAATCTCCATAAAACATCACATTCTCTAATTATTTCATCATTTTTGTTTCTTTTATTAATTGCCTCTAAGGCGCTGTTTGCACGGGTGAGGTGATAGTATAACACGTTTCGGTGTTTATACTTACCATTTAAATTAATTTACTGACCTTTAAATATATTAACGAACCAGTTATTTTAATAACTGACCATTTAAATAATTTACTGATCATTCATTTTTTACTGACCATTCATTTATTCTACTGATCATTTCACTTATTTTACTGACCATAAATTATATTCCCTTAAGATTTGATTATGCTATCGAATTTAAATGACTTTTTTTTCTAAAATTCTCAAGATTTTCAGACTACTAGTATTTTCGAATTTTCATCTAAAACTTTGAATATATAGAGAACTTAATTAGACTAACTTCCATGAAACGAATTCATAAGTTTTGAACAAAGTCTTCTTTTCTAGATATGTATCTTTCAAAAAATGCATGTCGTATACACTAATCATGAAAAAGGATTTATCTCTTGAAAGTCTCGTATCTCGAAAAGACTTTGTTCAAAAACATCTCTCAAAGATAGAAAAAAAAATCATATAAATCATTGATATATTTATTTGAAATAAAAATTAGACAATCATTACTAATAATTATGCACAAGAATTATTATTGATTGGATCAAATATTAATAATCTATTTGGATCATTACATTGTACAACAATTCGAGATATAGCAGGAATAACAACAATTGATTTAGGTTGATGTATATGACAAATAGTTAATAAAAGTTTATCAAGTGATTGCCATAAAAGACGATCATCAAATGCATCAGCAATAAGCCATAATTTTGTATTAAATTGACATATTGATGTACCACCAATAGCAAAACGTCGAGTAGAAAAAAGTGTTCGATCTAAAAATTCTAATTTTCCCGTATGTGTTGAAACAAAATATTGATCATCAAATTCAATATCTTCACAAACATGATCAAGACGTTTTTGACGAAGATATTTTAATGTATTTATTTCATATAATTTTAATGTACGAGAATCTACACATGCAATTAATGTTGAATTACATGCAATACGACATTTATTTTTATCTTTATCAATAAGTAATGTATTTGTTATTTGTTCTTGTTCAAGATTATATGTTATTAGTTGTCCATTTGACAAAAATAAAAATTCATTTCGATTTGAACACCAAACAAAATCATCAATACATAGAGATATTTCATTTAATTCAATTGAACGAATTATATCAAAATTATTATCATCAATTCGACGTAATTCTAATATATTTTTATCATTATATATATAAATAATCGCAAGTTCATTTCGAGGTTGAGGAATATAAGCTATACCACAATAAATATATAAGGGTTCAAGTGGTATAGAAAATGTTTCATGTGTCGTATAATTTGATTGATCAAGTTGTTCATGTTTGGAAATCACATCAGATGAAGTCATCTTTAATTACAATCTAAAATAACAAACGATCAACAACTTACTATATTATTAAAAAAGATCGATCACTAATTAAATCTATTCTAGTACATCAATTAAATTAAGATTAAATAGAAAAAAAAAACAACCAGTTTGGATTGTCAATCGTATTATTTTAAATATTAATAATAAATTTATTAAATAGCACGAAATCATTTATATGTTTTATATTAAGATCAATAATTTCTATAAAGTAATCTGTGAGCATGAGATATAATCAATAGATAATGAAACCTTTGTTTATCTATTCATTCAACTATAATGACAAAGGTACAGCATATTAATTTTAATTTCCTTTTTTATGTTGAATTGACTTTGTGCGCCCTAATATTTAATCTAATCCATGCATAGTTTAATCCGTATTGCTCGAAACGTTACTTTGGCATTAAATAGAAAATTGCTCTAAGAATTTAAAGAATACGAAAATAGAATTGAAACAATAAATTGATATTTGTGTTGATAATTCCATTTGATTTATATAAAGACTATTTTTTTTTAATATGGACACAACAGCTGACAAATCTTAATGATTCGATAAGTATGATCGAAGTGATACTAATTAAATTATACAAGTGTCCTCCTATCGCTGGCATAGCCAGATAAAATAAGTATAGATGGTCTATTCCATACTCTTTTTTTTTTCTTTGAAATTTCCAAAAATCTTTCGATTACATAGACATATATCAATGATAATCCTATTCTAATAATTTTCGTCGACTTCTATCCATCAACAAAAGCATTCCTTATGGAATTCACCATCTAAAAACCTTGTAAACATACATAACCAAATTAAAATATAAAAGAAAAATATATTTCTATAATACACATTAAAAAAGAAATTCTGAATTCATTTTATTTATATGTTTCTGTATACAATTAAGGAAATCTATGAATGAGATTAAAATCATATTATGTATGTCTATATAAACACAACACCGAGATGAAATATATCAACATGTTTTCTTTTTTCATTTCTGTTTTTCATTCAACCGGTATTGTCCAAACAAGATACGACAATTGATGAGTCTGTGGATTTAAATTTTGTCGAGATCGTTCAGTTAATTTTGGACATTGAATAAATCCAATTGTTTTTAAATTCGGACAATGTTTGAGCAAAAAAAGGAAGCCATCATCTGTTATTTCAATACACATTTTTAAATTTATTTCATTTAATGTATGATGAAAAGTTGATTGTCCAATAGATATTAATGAATTATCTGTTATATGTGTTTGTGTTAAACCTAATGAACGAAGATGAGTTAATTGTCGAAGACCATTAATACCTTCATCGGTTATTTTAGTACAACCAGTTAAATCAAGTTCTATTAAACGTAAACAATGTGTACCAATAGCAATAATACTTTCATCAGTTATTTGTGAACAATTTTGTACACGAATTTTTCTTAATGATGGATATTGTTGAACAAATTGTATTAAACCATAATCAGTTATATGTATACCACGTACATATATAATGGACGGATTCAATACGGATGTTGTTGTTGTATGTGGCGGAATTTCATTTTGTATTGATGGTGATGATTGAAGACGTTTTCGTTCGATTTGTGCAGTTAATGAACAACGTGCCATTAATACTAATGATTGATCAGTTATACCTGCACAATCACGAAAATCGAATGTGCGCGTTCGACAATTGAGTAAAAGTGGTAAATTATCATCAGTTATAAGACCACGGTGGGAAAGTATAGTAAATAAACGTGCTTTAAGATTAACAGGTAAAGCAATTAATGTTGATGATTGTGTTAAAATAATCGTATTAAAATGATTAGCAATTGCATATTCACACAATGCGACTAGTTTAGCTACCATGATCTATACTAGAAAACAAAAAAAAACAGAAACCAATTAATAACATATTTTTAAAAGTAAACCAATTAAATTAGCTTTTTTTAACCATTTAACAAAAAAAAAGAGAAGAAAATCACAACGCAATCCAAAATAAAATAATAACAAAAAATTCCAAGGAAGAATTTGAATTGTCGTATCTGGCCCCCATACACTATTGCGAGAGAATATTCGTCACTAAGAGATCACATGTGTACATCCAGGAAAAAAAAAAGCAAAGCATAAAATATTTGTTCAGATTATTCAGATAACATATATTGTTCATAGCAGAATAGTTATGTCGAATTTATACATCAATTGTATCAAGTGTAGTAAAGCATTTAGTGAAATCAATAGTTGTAAGTGCAGTACCGTGTTGTCTAGCACCCCAAATAGCAGCACCTAATTTATCAAACAAATAAGAAATAATTCAAAAGAGATAAATATATTTTCTTTTTCGCATACCAATCGCTGCTGAATGTATTAATCGAACAAGTTCAACTTTATTAAATGGAAGTGAATGACCATTTGAAAGTGCATCCATGAAACCTATAGATTATAAGCTGTTTAATAAATAATTCAAATGAAAACATTTATGTTTAAATCATTTAATCACTGATTACAAAGGAAAAAGAAAAATAAGTAAATGTAGAGCTTAAAATTATATTATTAATATTTATCTACCTGGTTTTAAAAATTTCCAACTATAAAAAACTGAACCAACAGCTACAACTCGTAATTTTCCTTGATCATACAATTTTTTTTCAATATTAGGTGCTATTGCTCGAAGATGTGCGCCTAACATATAACCAGCTTCTTTGAGTAATTCTTGACATGCTTCATCATTATTATTTGAAGCCACTATAATTTAAAAAAGATTTATTAAACAAAAATAATTCTTTCTTTTTTTCATAACTAACATTCAGCAATAACTTTAGTAAAACGTGCAATAAAATCTTTTTGAAAATTTTTATAAAAATGACTTAAAAGTTGACTAAGCTCTTGAACCTATGAAATAAAGAATATGAAAAACTACAACAAAACAAAAATAACAAAATTTACTTTAAAATATGCTTTTATTTCATCTCTTAGTCTTGTTAAATCATAACGTGATAAATTTAAATTATCTGTATGATCAAAAACACGTTTTATAGCTCTTTGAGCAATCCAATATGCGCTTCCTTCATCGCCTAATAAATGTCCCCATCTAAATAATCAATCATCAAAAATCAAAAATAGAACAATCTTATATTTCTTTATTACCCTCCTGCTCGTTTACTCGAACCATCTGCATTATAAACAACACAATTTGAACCTGTGCCAGCAATAATAACAACTCCACCATTTGGTACAGGTCCTAACATATCTTCACCAATGAAAATTTTACTTGTATCAACATTGAGCGATTCAAGTTCGTGTCGTAAATTTGATTGAGATTCAGCTTGTCCTGTACCACTTAAAACCATACCCTTTTATCGCAATAGAATACTTTTCTAAACATTATATTGTAATTAATTTACTTACAACACTAACAATTTGATCCCAATTAACTTCTCCTTTAGCGAGAATATCATCAATTAGTTGTTTTAATAATTTAGCCGCATTCTCAAATCCAAGAACCTTTTAAAAAAACAAAAGGTTGAAATAAATATTCAAAATGATAAATTTATTTACCCAAGGATTTGATGGTCCTGCTTGTAATATCACATAAACCTTACCAGTTTCATCAATTAAAACGCCTTCAGTTTTTGTTGCCCCACCTTCAATACCAATAAAGAATGGATTCATAATCTAAAGAATATGTAAAACTTAAATTGTTCTCTCATATGAAATAATTCATCATTAAAAAACGAAAAAAAAAGAGAACTTTCAATAAAATAATCATACAATAACACAACATCACAAGAGAAAAAAAAAAGGAAATGAAACTTACATGACAAAATGAAAAAAGACACAAGTAAATATACATACATAACAACGAAAGAACGATTAACTAAAGAAGAGAAAAAAAAAATGCTACATGACTACCGGAGGAAAAAAAAGGACGATAAAATCATATATAAATGAGACGTATCGTTTTAGAGAGTTTTTGACCTCTGATAGAAATAAAAGTTTTTATTTGACAACATACATACACAAAGAAAGAAGAAAAAAAAGAGAATTTCTAAGTATTTGTCTAATAGTACGATATAAACAAACACTATCTGTTATATGAGTTTAAATTACTCGGATATGACTGTGTTGAATTTATATTCGACTGTTCAGACGTAGTTGTATTTGATGAATAATCTAATGATTGTTGTTGCATTGTATATCCATTTGGACGATGATCAGAACGATTTTCTTTTATAAAAAGAAAAAATATATAAAAATTCAATTTTTCTATATACATTAAAATCTCTCTAATGTGAGCACTATTAGGACTAGTCAAAAGTAAACTGAAGAAGATGAATTCCCACATTATGGAAGATCTCTCAACAGAACTATAATAATTACTTAAGGAAACAAAGATAGATCATTCGTTCCTTCATTCATAAAAGCCATAGCAATGTTTTTCCTATAATAGTTTTCATTATCCATACATTTATGTTCATGAAATTCCTTGAGGCATATAAATACGAGAGTAAAAAATATCACAAATATTGTGTTTTTTAATTTCAATAATCATGTAACTATATGCAAAATGAACAGGAGGAATTTCTTTTCTCATTCCTTGGATACGCCTGATAAGCAGTTTTACTTTGTTGTCTAATATTGTTCTTTGTCTCTATTAAGTTTCGAAGGTCGTTCCACCCTTTTTTTTCTTACGTGACACATGATTGTTTACCTTAGTGCGATACAAATAATGTAATTGTTTTTCGTTCTGTAGGAAAACTATATAATGAGAAAAAAGATTATGTGATACAATACTTGAAAATAGTTTCGTGTGTACTATAAAACCTTGAAAGCATCTCCGAATTACATGAATCCTTTCAAAAGTTTCGAATTCGTTACATTTATCGAAATTTTTCAGTGTAAAACATTATATTATTTATATTATCGAGGTACTCATATTTGAAAAGCGCATTCTTAATAAAATTTGCTTGTGTAAACTATTGGCTGTCTTGTATAAGAAAGTGCTCATATAGAAAGATTTTATTGTATATTAAACCTTACTTTTAAAATATGATTGTGAAGGTTGTTGCTGCTGTTGCTGTTCATTATGATAATATGGTTGTTGCTGTTGTTGTTGTTGTTGTTGTTGTTGTTCACCTTGACGTCGTTGAGTAGGTGGTGATGATTGAGATTGTTGTTGATAATTAACTGAATTTGTCATAAGATTATTCATTGAACGATGTGATGGAAATCGATTTGATTTTTGATTCCAATAAACATCATTATTTCCTCCACTATAATTACGAGTATAATTTCCACTACCAGATCGACGAGGATTATTATAATTATTCCAATATTGTGGTCCAGAATATTGGTTATGTTGTTGTTGACCAGACTGATGATGAGTGTAATGTTGTTGAGAATGACCTTTTGGATGATGTGATGGAACTGTTTCATTTATATTTCCATGATTAGTTGATGATGTTGTCGAAGTATTTGCTGTTCGACGTGAACTTTCATGATTATTATTGTCAAACCAAACTATAATAGAAAAAAAATAAAGAAAATTTTAGTGTTTGATGTTTTTTTTTTTTTGCTTTTGTATTGCTTAAGTTTTATAAATTTACATTCAACTATAGTGTAGAGGCATTAATTATATCAAATAACTTTTAGTAGTCATTGTGAAGAGTGAATCAGCAGGGAAAAAAAAACAGGAAATATACAAAGCGCAAAGCATAGGGTAGAAAATTAAATTTAGTTTATTGTACAAATTAAAATTGTTTTTCTCTCTTCTATTCAGCTATATACAGTCTTCATCTATCTATACATCAGCATAATTAGATTTAACGTTTTGTAAAAATTATAGTTTGTTGAAAGCATTTCGTAGATAAAATAATGACTTTTTTCGTGCAAGTTTTGAAGAATATTTTCATTTTTCTTTTTTTTAATGAACACTTTGACAATGACAACTTAACATATGGAATGTTTTTTGTCGACCTTCGAGGATAGTCTCCTGATAAAAACATAGTAATATATTAATTCTTAATGGTTCCAATTTTCTAGTCAACATTTTTTTTCTATGCATACTCTACTTTATTAGGTCAATATTTTTTGCACGCAAACAAAATTGATTGTTCAGCTCAGATGACGGTGAATAAATGATTAAGAAATATTGTAGAATATACAATGACCTTAATAAAATGTTCACTATTATCCAGATTCTGCGCAAAAAATTAAGTAGTGTATTTGAAAATGTCTCAAAGGAATGATAACAAATAATTTTCTATGCATTTTACTCAATAATAACAGATCATTTTTAATTATTGTAGACAGCGGGTGTTTTTGGTATACACCCACTACTATCGCGAGACTTGATGTTGTCAGAAACATGTTGATAAAATCAAAAAAAAAAAAAAGTTATCAAAACTAAAAAGTTTCGTGAACAACTTCTCATGTGATAGTCGAAAGAAACAAAATCATTATTCAAACAAGGAATCGCTAAGTGCAACGATAGGCAAAATCAATGTGCGAAAAGAAGTTTTCTGGTAAACTCTAGAAAATATTTATGTATATATATATATATATTACCAAAGACTTTGCTGCCAAATATAATATTAGAAAACCTTGAAAAGAATAATCAATATGAACTTTAGTGTATCTTAACAATTCATTTTTATATTATTTATTTTAAAGAGAAAAAAAATAAAAAAATAATCGTTCCTACAAACCTCTTTGTAAATGTTGAATAATTTCTCCAACATTAGAAAAACCTTCATTATTAATTAATGTTGATGAAGTTGTTGTTGATTCAGCTAAAGAACTCGTTCTTGAATTTTGTCCTGATCTATTTATTTCAAACAAATAAAATTTTATATTTTATGAAAAATAAAATTCTAATTATAATCTAACCGTTCATTATTATTGCTTGTCAAATGGAATTGTTTTTCACCACCGGATGAACTCGGTGTTGAAGAATTTGTTGATGGATAACGTTGATGTTGTTCTTCACGTGAACATAAATATTCTTCATTAGTATTGGTCTCATTTAAATGTGTAGTACTCATCATGTAGTAAACTTTTCTTTTTTTTTTCAAGGATCTTTAATCAAGAAAATAAAAAAAGAAAAAAAGCAAATCAATCAACCAAATTTTTCCAAGAGTAAAATAAAAAACAAACAAACAATCAAATAAACAATCACATTGATATCGATTGGATTTAATCAAAACAAATGAAAACTATAATAATAAATTTGATTATTCTATAGATATTATTTATATCTTAAGAAATTTTATTTAAAAAATTAAAATAAAAATATCTAGAAAAATAAATATACATCATATTATTTAGGACTATATGTGACATCTATTTTTTTTTTACACGTACGAAATAATATTCTCTAAAAGTAATAATTTATCGAAAGAATTCATTATTGTTTTTTTTTTTTTGTATCTATTGATTTATATTATTTTTCAAAATGAAATTTCAATTAACACATTCTAGAAACTTCGATAGATAAAACAAATAAATGTTTACTTAACATAAATTTACTACTTGTCATCTATAGAAATTGTCTATTACTGTGACTAGTTTACTTCAAGGACATATATTATTATCAAAATAGAATTATTTACGCTCTTCTAACAATCGTAAAAATGTTTTTTTTTTCTTTAAATATTTTGTTTGCCTATTCAAACCTTGGCATATTTTCTTTTGTAAAGATATCAAGAATAACTACGAGATAAATCTCACTCAACAAGGACAAAGTGTATTCGTCTTGATACTTAAATAATCTCTATCTTTGCTATTTTTCCATGACAAAAAAAATCCTACGAAAGATCTTAATAAAAATTTTTTTTGTTTTTTTTCGAGTTTATTAAGACACAAATAAGATACAACAAAAAAAAAATTACAATCAGTCGTTTTGACTACGATTCTAATGTTGTTGTTCATTTTCATTATGTTTACTTATGCAGTTTTATGCATACACACTGAAAAATGAACAATAAGAAAAAAAGAAAATCCGCTATACAATAAAGATAAACAAAAAGAAAGATTAATATAAATCATACAATAAAACAAAAATGTCTATCTGTTGATTTATTGGTTTGCATGATACTATTTTCCACAATGGGAACAACATTGAGTATTGATCGAATCAAGTCGATCATCAATTGAACTATCGTTACTTAGTTCTGACAATAAATCATCACCAGATCCACTCACGATTCTTTTTGTTACGATATGAGTTTGAGGAGTTGATATCACGATACCATTGGTAAGTTTATGTATTGTTCTTCCACGTTTTTTACAACTAATTAAATATTAAAAAGAGATAATAATTAAAAAGTTTTTGTTTTTTTTTTTTTATTAAACGTACCAGGTAGAATCAATACCAGCATTGATATAAATCGAACCACCCGCATTATCGATTTCAGTCAAATGTCGATCAATTGGTTGAGGTGGTGATTTTCGAAATTTTTGTCGACGAACAACAGAACTGCTCATAGTGAAAAAGAGAAGTTATTCGAGAAAAATTTAAAAAAAAAAATTCAAAGATTTCTACACAAAAAATTGACGTTACAGATTTTGTGTCTGTGTATGTAACTGAATTGAGTAGGAAGAATAGGTGAAGAAGATGCACTCTAACAATAATAAATTTTTTGTCGAACTAACAGTAATATGCACATCAATACATACATATATATATATGTGTGTTCACATCTCTTTCGTTCTCTTGTTCTCTCTTAAGAGGAGAGAGAGAGAGAGAAACGAGAGAAAGAATGAAAAAAAAAAAAGAGAGAAAGATAGATAATATGCTATATCGCCGTTCAAAAAAAAGCATTGTCTTACACTGTCGTAATTTCCTTATTCATTATGCAATTCATTGTCAGTCATCATATACTACATGACCTGTCCTTCATGCATCATTACCAATAGTTATTTATTAAGATATGAATTTAATACAAGATATCATTTAATCATTTGTTCTTCTTCGATACTATTTTTCTTCCGAGAGAGAAAGATTTTTTTTTTTTGTTCCTGTTACATTACAAGGGAAAGAAGAAAAAAAAAGGATCGAAATAGAGAAAAAGAAAGAATGAAAGAAAAGGCAATGAGTACACATTTGTACTTCAAGTTCAATATTAATAATACAACCAAATCTAGACACGCCCGCATCTAAATCAGACAGATACTTCACTGTAATTGTTTTTAAAGACATTTTTATTGGATATTATTCATGCAACGAAAAAAATGTGTTTTTTTTAAATATAAGTATCAAGAAAAAAAAAGTAAAAAAAAAAAAGAAAATACAATTGCACAAATATGAGTAAAGGAATTTAGAAAAAAAAAAACTTTAATCAAAGATTATTAATTGTTGTTCAGGTTTTTCTTCATTAACGATCGGAGTTGGCTGTTGTTGTTGTTGTGGGTGTTGTTGTTGTTGCTGTGGCTGTTGTTGTTGGGTATAAGATATGTTCGCATTAGTCATTGGCAATTGGCCATAAGGATGAGTGTAGTTATTATCTACGTAAAATAAAACAATTATTGACTTAATTATTTCGATAAGAATAAGTAGAAATAATGACTCAAATTGCAATATTATTTTTCTATTAATAGAAATAATTTTTTTTTTACTACTTTATCAAATAGTTTCTCAACAAAAATCTTTTCGCACGATAGTTTTTATTAAATTTTTCTCTTTCACTTTCTCATATTAGTCATAATCTAAAAATAGATTAGTTTAGGACAAAAAAACAAATATGCACTGAAAATACCTCCAGTAGCTCCCATTGGATAAGAAATAGGTTGCACTGATAATGGCACTGCTGCATTCGCTAATACATTCGTATCTATTTGGGGTGGTGGATACATCATCATAGAAGGATAATGAGTTGGTGGTAGAGACTGTTGTTGTGTTGGAAGCGGTGCTACAACTGAATATTGATTTGTTGGATCAATTGATGGTTGTACTGGTAAAGTACTATATGGTGATTGATAGGAAGGATTTTGTTGAGGTAATCGACTATAATCATATGATACCATTGACTAGAAAAAAAATAAAAAATAAAAGAATGCTTTTTATTTATGATGAAGAAGTTCAATGAAATGCTGATGTATTATAAAAGGATTTCTTTGAAAGAAAAAAAAAGTTCCATAGAAATAATGAATCAGTGTTTTATCCAGGATTTTTTCTTCGGAGAGGCGATTTGAATTTCCGAGGGGGCGAAAAATTATTTGTGGGGGGGGGGGGGGGGCAAGCCATGTATTCGTAGCACGATTATCATAAGTCTCGGGAGGGTGAACTCGATTTTCGGGGGCGCCGCCCTCCCCGGGCACCCCTCTGGATAAAACACTGTAATAAATATAGGTGAAGAATGAATTGATTTTTTCTATCAGTGAATATCTTGAACTTGCAATAGAGTACATTAGCGACTTTTTGTCTTTCTTTTATTACATATCTGAATATTATCACGTATAGGACGACAAAAATTTTCTTTCGTCTATTGTAATGATAGATAATTAAATAAAATATAATTACCAATTGAGGATTTTGTGCTAGTTGTTCACGTGCTAATGTTAATTGTCGTTGTTGATCAAGACGAGTTTTCATTTCAAGTTCTTGTTGTGCTAAACGTTGTAGATATAATTGACGTTGATATTCAAGATATTCCTATTCATTAACAAAAAAATAAACAAAACGAAAAGAATTGATTTCTGTTTTTAAATAAAATTTTTTATTGAATAAATATAATGTTGTAGATTGTTTTTTTTTGTTAGAATAAATAAAAATAAGAGAATCTTACTTGTTTTTTTTGTCTCATAAAATCAAGTTTTTGTGCTAATTGTATTTGTCGTTGTCGATCACGTTCTAAAGCTTCTTGTTGTTTTCTTTCATTATGTTCTGCACGTAAAGCATTTAATGCTTCTCGTGCATCTTTTAATTGATTTAATTTATCTTGTAAATTTTCATAATAACCTAAACGAATATAAACAATAAAAAAAAAAAAGATTTTATTTTTGTTTTTAAAATTTTATTTTATAATTTACTTCGTTTATCTTCTAATAATTGCATATAATGATTAAGTTCAGGATGAAAATGTTGAAGCATAACAAATACAGATTGAACAGCTGTATCAGTTGTAACATTTCTACTACGTTGTTGATTACTTAACATTCGAAATTTAAAATTATTTATATGATCAGTAACAATAGTTGTAAATTGATCTATTTCATTATCAGTTATAAAATTATTTAATTCATCCTAGAAGAAATATAAATGAATAGTTCGAATAGAAAAATTGTTTGTTTTTTTTTTTTCTTACTGGTAATTGAGTTTTGATTTCTATATCATGTCCATTGGAAATATTTGTTGTATTGAATTTTTCTCGTTGTTGTTCTTGACGACCTTTTTCAATATATTTTGTTAATTCCGAATATTCATTATGGTTTTCAGAAACATTCTTCAACGAAAAAAAAAAACAAAATGTATATTTTATAATAATTATAAATACTAGACAAAAGTTTAGAATATTTGTTTTCTTGTTTCGAACGAGGATCTTCGATTCGAATTTAAGTAATAAAACGTTTGAAAGCGAAACTTTTAACTGGATATTTTAAACATCAATTAATCTCAATGACAGATTTTCAGGTTAAGAAAAACAAGCTGATTTCGGCAGAAATATCTTCGATGGCTTGAGAAAAAACTTTTGCTTTTTTTATCAGAAGTTACATGAAAAAAACTGAAATACTGTGCCACAGTTCCAGTAATCTTCGGAGTATTCCTACCGGATATGAGGACCTTTGCCTATATTTCCGACGGAATCAACAATTTATGTATTCTACTTAACAACTTTTATTAGTCGTTTGATTATTACCGAAATATTATTATTTGTAGGAGCCGATAGAAAACTTGACATAGCATATTTTTGTGTTAACATTTTTTTCTGTCTTTCTTTTTCTTCTGCTTCACTTTGTGAAATAGCTAAAGCAAGTTGAAATGATTCTTCTTCTTCTAATTCAGCTTGACTTTTCGTCTAAATAAAATAATTTATTTGTTTTAGTTTTGATTTTGTCAAATTTTTTATTTACGGGAGTAGGTGCTGGAACAGATGTTGGCATTTGTCTTGATAATTGAATTGGTTTTGGTATTAGATTAGAATGTAGTGTTGCTCTAATTGAATAAAATAAATAAAGGAAAAATTATTTTGTTTCTTTATTTTACCCAGATGTTAATTTTTCATAACATGCATCACAAACACGTACTTCACGATCCATACCAAATTTGGGTATTGGACATTGTTTCGATGAACCTATGAAGATTTTTGTTCAAATAAATTTAAAGAATTGTGTCGGATAAAATGATCACTTAGCATTTGAAAAAACAATCGTACTTTTTTTTAGTACAACTCGTGGAGCATCGAATGATATATAGAAAATTGTTGTTTTATCAAATTTTTATGTTTTGAGAAGCCAAATACTAACTAAGAGATATTAGAATGATTGTGAGTGATAGGATCAAATATAAGAAATCAGTATATCTCCAGACTAATCAATATTACTTTCGATCGTGTAGATCCAACAGTACTTACAATAGATATCTTCTTACTTAAAACCATAATATTTTTACTAGCATCTATAATTTTTAGCTTTTATGATATTCTAAATTGTTCGATACTACTACTGCAGAGAAAAGTTGATCAACCATGCAAATTTCTTAGATATTCAGCATAAATAGATCTTCTGAAAATGGCAAAAAGAAATTTTCCTTTTAGATCTCTAGAGGAGAGACAGAAATGAACGAGTAGAAAGACTAGTTTTTATTTTATTTTGTCCCTTATGAATTTAGATTCAAAATATCCGAATATGTAGCTGTATTAGGTTCAATATATATTCGGTCCCTTATGACAATCAAAAATTTTGCACCCGGTAATCTCTTCCGGGAGTTCGAAAGATCATTCTTTATCAAAATGATAGAACATGATGAACTTATTGTTAATAGATAGAAACTTTTTTTTACTCAAAAACTATTTATCGCAAAATTTATACTTTTCTGTCTTTAGAAATCGAAAAATTAGCCTTTTGTATTCATTGATTATCTAATTTTATCATGATGCACTTGAATCCAAGAGACATTCAAGTGGTTTATTTATAGAAATTTGCGACGTTGTTCGCCTTTGTTCTCAGGAGTCGTATCGGACAATTTAATACATCATAGAAGCCAATAATTACAAAAGCTAGTCAATTCTTAGCACATTCAAATTTGATGAAAAAGCAATTTTCTCTATAGTATTCAATATATCACGAGTTGTTCTACAATACAGTAAACGCAACATTTCAAATGAAGAGTGATCATCTTATCCGAAAGGATCTTTTTTTTTTGTTTTTAAATTTACATTTATCACAAAAAATATCTCCGCATGCTCGACAATGATGCTGAAAAGATAAAAAGAATGAATAAAAAAATTTTGCAAAAAATTTCAATTTTTCTTTTTTTGGGTTTAGATTTACTTTACGAATAAAAGTCGTAAATGGTTGTCGACAACGAAAACATTCTTTATCATCTTTCCATTCAGGTGCTATATCATTATTTTCAAACATAGCTTCACTTTCTTTTAATGGTGGAAAACGATAATTTTCAAGTTTCATTAAATTATATGTATCAGTAAAAATCTTATGTTGTTGACCTTAAACAAAACAAAAAAAAAATTAATTTGAATATATATTGAAAAGAATTTATTAGATATATACCAAGACCATATGACCAACATTGAATTAATTCAAGAACTTTATCACGAATTAGATCAGGTCCATTCTAAAAAATTCAAATTTTAAAATTTATTATCTTGGTTTCTTTTTAAAATATTTTACCTTTGCCAATTCACGTAATGCATCAATCATATCTCGTTGTGCAGCTTCTTTATGAATTGATCCTCCACAATTTTTTACTATAGATTCCAGACACTAAAAAAGAAATATGTTTTTTAAGAGTACAATCGAATTCGAAAAAAAATAATTTTATATTTGAAAGATTTATATAGATATATAAATTTTTATTCACATTGATTATTGTAAATGACATAAACTATTAGAAGAAAAACTGTAATTAGTCTTATAGACGATTAACAACTGTTGCACATATGTCAGAAACATTTTCATTTCATTTTACAAACAAATAGACATCATCGTTTTCAAAGAATTTTATCATATTTCGATACTCAACAACAGTTGTATTTATGATTACGATTCTGATTAGAATTAATTGGAATTGAAATTCAAAAGTAAAAGTTCGCTGGAATGGATATCGTAAGCAAGGAATATTTATATATAAGTCCATTTTTTGGGTATTTTGATTCATCGTCAAAAACGAAAAATGACTAGAATATTCACTTGTAAGATTAACATAACTGACGAGGAAATAAACTTATCTCTGATAGCTTAAATTAATTTTATAGACTAGAAGTAAGAGAATCTGAAAATATTAATGATATATAAATTTGAGCTTGAAAATAAAAATTTTTTTTTTTTGTATTCGTAATGAAACGTAAACGGATGATGAAACACTTACAAGAAGTGAACTAAAAACTACATGAGCATTTTCATGACCAAATTTTTTCTTAATTGATTGTACTGCATATTTTGCTCTAAAATTAACAATGAATATTTCTTTATTTTGTTGCATCAAACAAAACTTTTTTATTTTTCTTACGTCACTTCTTGTGATTTAACAATATCACAAAGTTGAAGAATAGATTCCCAATCTGGTTCAAGTAAAAGTGGACTTGTTGCTTTTTCTAATAAAATAAATTTAGAAAAAAAAAAAATATTCTTTTTTTTTTTATTGTTACTAAAATCTTACCAAATAATTTATCAAAAATTTTTGTATTTGATAAACTAAATAAACTCATATTAATCTAAAAAACAAAAAACAAAAAAGAATCGAAAATACTGTTAATATTTATTCAAATTTTATTTTGTCTAATCCAAGATTTATTTCATCTTTATAAGCCCATGAAAAACAATAATGTTCAAATAATTGTTCTAATAATTCTTTTTCATCTAAACCACCATCAATTTTTTCAATTCGTTGTTTTTCATTTATATTTAAATATTTTTTATAATATTCATTTAATGTTAAACAATGTGCTGACATAAAATTTGCTTTCATATATCTATCATATTGACTATTTATTGTTTGACATGAATCCATACCAATTAAATAACATGAACGATGTTTTAAATTATCAAACATAATTTGTCCAAAACGATCATTCATATTAATTTGTTCAAAATTTAAAAATAAACAACATTGAGAAAATTTTTCTGATAAATATTTTAATAAATTTAATGAATGTTCATTTGACATATAAATTAAAACACATTCACTTATAAATAATGTTGGTATATTATAATTAATAATATTATTATTTGAAAGAATATTTAATTGATTATCTAATTGTGTTAAATTTCGAAGATCAACAGGTAATATTGTATATAATGATGAATGAAAACCACATGGAATTTTTAATGTTTTATTATCCATAGGAAATTTATTACGTAGTGATGGTATACGATGAATTTTAGTTGATTTTATTTCTGTTATTTGATCAAAATCAATATCAATAAAATGTTTAAAATGAAGATTTACATTATCTAATAAATAAAAAATTGTTGTATCAAAACCACAACCAAGATTTATTATTTGACAATCATTATTTGTTAATTTTATAAATTTTTCAATTAAATGTCGAAGTCCATGAACCCGTACATAATAACCAAGACTTATTTCGGGTGTACGTCGTTCATAATGTGTTGAACCAGCAAGAATTTTTAAATATGGATCTGTCCAATATCCACGTTCAATAGCATATAATTTACATTGATATGCATCATTATTTGTTTCAATTATATTACTATTATCAACTGCTGTTTTATCCATACAACTAGAAACTTTAGATAAGAAAAAGCACAGATGATGACGTTTAGTTAAATATTACTCACATTGTTTATATAATAATGATTAATTTTTTTTTTTTGTTGCTTACTATCAATTTGTATAAATATATATATATATTTTCACCCGAAAATATATATCTTCTGAAGCAATTTCTTTCTGTGATTTAAAAGTCAGCGATTTAATTAAACAGAAATTTAGTGACATCTTTAGATTTTGTTTTGATTTGTAGGAATAATGAAGATTTAAAAAAAGTTCAAATAAAATAAATAATTTCATTTTTTTTAAATTAATAAAGGATAGTATTTGTGAAATCAATTGAGAGAAATTTCTATCGATCTCTAGTATTATCTAAAGATGTCTCTAGTCTACAACGCGATATGGATTGATGCTTGCTTCTGTAAACTTGACATTTTGTGATTATTAGGTCGACAATATAAAAAATCATGACTAAGTCTTCAAATTTATCACCCACATCCGAATCATATGTCTATTAATTTTTCAATGAGCAAAATATATTTAGCATCTATTCAAGACAATCCATTATGCAAATTTTTTTCTTACCGTTTTGAAAACAGTATAGACTTCTTGCCTCTTTGGTTTTTACACAAATTAATAGTGTGACAAAAATAATTTATTTCAATGATGACAGTATTTAGTTCTTGTTACTCATGTCTACATTCCTTTTTAAGGGATAAAACAAATTATAAAGGATATTATCATTTTCTTTTTCTTTTTGGTACCCAAACACACTATCAGAAGGTCAATGGGTATAGAACTGTGTTCTCTACAAAACTGTTACATTTGTATTTTAGGGAAAACTTTTTTTTTTATTAAGATAAAACTTAAAATATTAATATAAACTTAATCATTTCAACTGCGACAGTCAACAAAATAGAAAAATGATGCAGAGGTTTTTAGACAACGGTTTTCTAAGATGGCAAGCATGCTACGAAGTTTTCCAAAAAACTCTGTATCTTTTGATATGTGTTTCAGAATTTCAGAAGAAATAGTTGCGAAAATAATCATGAATTATTAACTAGGAAAAAAAACATTGTCTGAATGAATTTCGTGTTTGCTCGTTTTTCATTCGATACGATCTAATTGTTTGTATTCTCTAACTTATCAGTCACAATATGTGGTTTCAACATGCACAAAAAAAAATGAGTAGGCTTCTGTTTCAAGCTTTTGTTTCATGAATGACAACATGAAGAACCTTGAAAACTTCGTAGAAGCGCAAAAGTACAAAATTCTTTATGCATCGATGTCAGATATGTTCATTTTTGGATTGGTTTTCATGAGCAAAGACTTACATAAATTGATAGATATCTGTAGAAAATCACAGTTGGACGCTTCAACAAACGTTCATATTTTTAATGTTGTTTCAATAAAAAAAAATTTAATTGTACAACAGACTAAACAATTTTGCTGAGCTACCAGTTCTCTATCGAATAATTTTTCGACAATGTATCGAAATTAGACACACACAAGAAAAGAAATGATATTGTTTCATTTAATTTGCGTCATCTGTTATTTTGTATGATAACAAGAAAAAAAGAAATGTACATGCGGAAGAAGGAATGTGCATTTGCATGTACTTTTCATTTCAATAAATAATAACTCGGAAAAAATACACCTCTCAGAACATTGTTGAATAAAATTAGACATAAGATATAAAAATATAAAATCTTATCAACGGTACATTGACAGATGAGCTCATGACATATGAATATTTATATTTAATTCTTCGATATTTGAGTTTGCGATATGTAAATTATGTCATAATAAATGATAAGCTATATATATATATTCATGATTCAGTATAATTAAATTGCTTCTTTTCTAACGATATAAACAACTTTCGTTAGAAATTTATTAAGAATCATTAAAATGAATAGTGCATTTATTTGATTTTCGTTGAAAAGCGGAAATTTGAATTAGAAAATTAACTACACATATCTCATACAAATTAATAGACCAGGGGCGTAGCCAGGAATTTTTGAGTCATGGACCATTTTCCAGCAAAATTATTTTGAGCATTGGGCAGCTATGGGCCATAAAAAATTAATTAGGCTACGATATTTAAATTTTTTTTTTGCTATCACAAAAACTGATGTTTATTGAAGTGAAATTCTTCATCTTCAACTCAACTTAGACACAAAGTTGCTTCCTTTTTTTTGTACTATTGCACAAATATATATTCTTCAACTGTCAAATATTTCAGCATTTTATGTCAAAATAAGCATCCGTGAACATAAATAGAACAGAACAAAAAATAGCATAAATAAACTTAAACAGAGCAAAAGTTACTTTCTTTCATCGGATAATGAAGAATGTCAGTTTGCTCTCTATTGTCGAGCAATGACACGTGTTACTGAGTATTTATCGGTAACGAGTCCTACGAAAATTGAACGTTTCCTTTGGTTTGGTTTTGATCTTGAGTTATATATACGTTCTCGAAATTACAGATTAATTATTTTTAGTCACTAATCAGAATTTCTGATTATATTTTCAAAGCACTTTCATTTTTATTTTCCATTTAGTTTATATAACTTTTAAATTCTAAAGTGACAAGAGCCTTGTCACCCATCTATCATCAACCTATTTGGCGTATACTATTTCACTTATTTTCATTAGATAAGGTTTTATATGCTTGAAAAGGTCCACCAGTATTCATCCACGTTTTCATTAGCGACTTTATGTGGGATGATGAGTTTTTGACAAAAACCTACAGTTGAATTGTCATCATAGTGAACATCAACTGAATGAAAAAGATAGCGTGTTGATCTTTCTGGATCCCTTGCTTAAATCACAATAAGAGACAATTTATTGAAATAACACCATTTAAGTCCTCGAACATGCATGTTTATCGAGATTTTTTAGCATAGGGCCATTGATATCATTTCGAAAAAAAACATATGGGTAATAAGTTTTCAACTAATGGACAATTGTCCAATGGCCGTACCTCTAGCTACACCAGTGTAATAGACGAACAATTATAACGTTAAATTAGTAGTTTGTACAGATATAGAGATGTGTGAAGTGCAATTTTTTGCTATGATTAAGATTTTCGTTGTATTTGGCTAATAAATTATGTTTCTCTCAACGGATTTGGACAGCTTTTTTTTTAATATGTTATTTTTCTTTGAACACCTGCTAGTCACATAAAGCTTCAGATCATACTATAGCTGAATTATGAGAGATGCATTACAAAAAACGTCATTTTATTGTTGACATGTGCGAGGAAAAGGATATAATTAATCTATTTTGTACAAGATTCGACACTCTATTAAAATATATATATAGCTAATTTAAATTTCATTTCTTTGTTTGACGTTTACAATGCTTGACAGATACTTGCATGTTGTCGTGTAAAGTAACACACAATTAATGCTAACACTGCCTGTGATAGAGTTGCCGGTATGCAGACTATGAAAAGAAAGAGAACTCTTTTAGTAGCAAACTGAGGAAAAAAATTTCTCTGTTATCAGCTTTGTTAAATAAAAAAGATAACTTCATCTTTTAGCATTCAGAAGAAATTGAAATTATATTACAAAATGTAGAATGACGATTTTAAAGCAGATATTTTCAGTTAAACTCATCCGAGAATAGTTTTTCTTTTTTGAATATAATCTAAACGAACAGGATAAACGCAAACAAATTCGAGTATATTTTGGTCTTTCCTGACTTCTTACCCTTTATAGAGAACTGAAATGTGAGTCGCACTATTTCAACAAGTAAACTGAATTTGATACTGAATTCAGCATAAACAAAACTAGAGAACATGTATTTTTCTTAATATTCAGTGGAGTTTTGGGAAATTTTTGCCATTTAATACGTTTAGTTTTTCATGACAATCATATTAAAAGTTACTATTCAATCATATACGTATATATATGTATATAACGAACGGGTGGTCGAAAAGTTTTCAGACAAAATGTTGAAAGCTGAAACATATTAATAAAACCTATCCGAATAAATTCTTTTTAATTGGTTACATAGCTTCTCTTATCCTCTATCTATACTATTAGTTTGAGATTTTTCGATTCAACATTTGTTGTGAAAATGAGTGATCTCCATAAACGTGTTTTTTTCTATGCTTGGACAAAAAAAAGATAACGAGGACGCATAATAAAGGGCTGCACTTTGTACCTCGTATTGTTATGTCTAAATACATTTTATTAGACAAACAAAATGTACCACAAGATGCAGCATGAAAAGCTCTATAATCTACAAAGTCAAGCTTATTTTAATTGTGTGCTTTTTCTTTTTAAAAAAACGAAATTCTACGCAACCAATTTTCGACGCTATGAAAAGAAATAACTTGTATAGCAAAAAATGATCTTCTTCTTAGAGTTAAAAATTGGTTGTATGGAATTGTGATTTTTTTTGAACAGAAAAAGCACACAATTAATATAAGTTTTATTTTGTAGATTATAGACCTTTTCATGCTGCATCTTGTGGTACATTTTGTTTGTCTAATAAAATGTATTTGGACATAACAATACGAGGTACAAAGTGCAGCCCTTTATTTTGCGTCCTCGTTATCTTTTTTTTGTCCAAGCATAGAAAAAACACGTTTATGAAGATTAATCGTTTTCACAACAAATATTCAATCGAAAAATCTCAAACTAATAGTATAGATAGAGGATAAGATAAGCTATGTAACCGATTAAAAAGAATTTATTCCGATAGGTTTTATTAATATGTTTCAGCTTTCAACATTTTGTCTGAAAACTTTGCGACCACCCGTTATATATATAAAGAACATTGCACTTTTGACTTCGCTATTTTCTATGAAAGAAAAGAAGGTTCATGACATATTTGAAGTGTCATATAAAGTTAGAGACAAGCTCTATACAAAACATCTATTGCAGATCTAATTAATTGTAGTGTGAAGAAAAAGAAGGAACATGTATTTTTCTCTAACAGGCAAAAGTTTAAGACGCTTAGTGTTTCGGTAATTACATCGTTATCGAAAAACAGATTATTTTCAAAAAATAACTAATTAATATTATTAATTATTAACTAGGAAAATGTTTCGTTATATAAATGTTAATCTTGAAATATTCTATCAGAAAGAGTGATGAAAACTAAATAATATTGTATGTTTTTGGTTTGCAATAATTCATTATAACTGAGTTTTTTTATAAACTAATTAAAATTTCGCTAATTCTTTATTAATCATTAAGGAAACTGATCTCAAAAAATAGACTTTAAAACTTTAAAGAATAGTACATTTTTAAAGCAGACTTTATTGTTCCAAAAAGACTGCATCCATTCAGACAATGTGTTGCTCATCAATAATTGCACTTAGAGTTCATATAAGTATGAAGCAGGCAAAAAAGACTAACTAAAAATCATCGCTGAAATTAGTGATCAAATATAAAAGGATTCTAACATATGAGAATCATATTGCATAAGAGAGTACAAAACCTCATTTGATCCAACAAAGTCTACTCTACAAAAATGCATTCTTTTTTGATAATCTCAAGTTTATGTTTAGAGCTCAGTTTTCTTCATTATTAATATAGAATAAATTAAATTTTTATTAGTGGTTTAAAAAAAAAGCTGTTTATAAATTAATGATTGCATAACAAACATATACAATGTTATTCAGCTTTCATTGCTCTTTCTAATAGAATATTTGAAGATCAAAATTTATATAACGAAACATTTCTCTAGTTAGTGATTAAAATTTTTTCAAAATTTTTTATACTAAAATATAGATCGTTAAATTCTGCAACTACCAGTATGTTTTTGAAAATTCTCTATTTTTTGATAATAATATAATGGTAAAAATGTTTAAAACTTCCAATACACATGATATATTAGATAGCATTATTTCAAATAAGTGGAAGTTTTTTTTTAATTCAATTTTTAAATAGTATAAGCTTTTTATGTTGATATTCTATTAAAACTCAAATGTCAGAAGCTCAAATGTCAGAAGGCTCAACTATCATATCACTCTTGTTAATATGTGTTGTATTCAATTGAGAATGAAAATACATATTCAATATTAGACTTGTATGAACAAATAAAATTATCAACAATGAAGAATCATCTTTAGATGAGGTTCTCTACTGGATCTGTGCGATATTTAAACTATTGAACTAGGTATACATTCTACAGTTAGTATATGTCGCAAACTAATATCAGTGATATTATGCTGTTTCATCAACAACAACAACACTTTTTATAGATATTTATTCAAAAATCGTCGAAATGAATAAAAAATTATTGAAAAATATATGCTTAATTTATCATCTAGAATAGCTTAGAATGTTAGAAAGAGAGAATAACTCAGAATTTCAAGGATTAAATGACTATAAGTAAATATTTCCAGAAATTCATATATGAGACGATCAATCTCATAAAATATTGTTTTTATCAAATTTTTTCGTTAAAATATTGTTTGATTATCAAATGATCGATAGAATAGTCTTTCTTTCCATATTAATTCTAAAAATATGATATGCATATGTAAACTAAGAACTACAATTAGAGAAATATTGAAAAAAAAAAGGTTTTTTTTTTCTCAAAATCAATGCTATCATGTATTAAAATTTATTATCCTTTTTTTAGCATTCATAATAATAGTCAAGAAGTTATTTTAAGACCTCCCCCGAGAATATTGTAATCAATATATAGTTATTATGATTTTTTTTTATCTATTGCATTATAATGAATCTCAAGAGTGAAGAAAGTCATTGACACAAACAATGGTAGTTCAACTCGGGAGATGTCGGGGGTGTTACACCCCCTCCAATAGTAAAAAATTTTAATTTTGTTTCAACGGAACTGAACTTCTCTTTTTGCATTCTTTTAGAAGAAAGAAAATGCCCCATTATTAAAAATTACAACGCCTCCTCAATGCTAACTGTTGCGAATTATCATTGTACAAAAATGAAATTCAGATTTGAGAAATGATATGCTTGCTTAAAAGTACCTAAAGTTATTTACATTTAAAGATATAAATTACTCGTGATCTTACAAAAGAAAAAGTAATATTTTAATCGAGCAAAAAGAAATTTATTATATTGATGATGAAGCTGAATCATTTTAATTATTCAATTCATGCTGAGCAACTGATATGAAATATATTATAAGAATTCTTTCTTCATGATTTACAGGATTCTATTTTCAATATGACTTTGTTTAATAATATCATTTTCTTGCGGCGTAATAAAGAATTTTGAATTCAATATCGTCTTATGCTCCGCACAACTATGCTTAACATCATAATCTAATTTTCATTTCTATGAAAAAATCGATACCATTATGTTATCAATGATACTCATGGAGATTATTCTATGCACTGAGTTTGAAAATCTCCGATGTCTACTATTTCGTTCATCTTATTGAATTATTAATAGATAATTTCATTTTGCTTATACAAAAGATATTAATTTATATTCATTGAATAAATATAGATTTCGATTATCTTTTTTCTTTTTTGATAGTTGAAATGCACAGAATTTTAAAAAAAAATCTAATAAGAACAACAGCGTTATATATAGATTAAAGGTGTTGCTATAAAAAAGAAGACTAATTTTCAACACTAATGATATGTCATGAATAAATAATGTTGATTGAATGTAACAAGAAGTCTTTTTTGACATAGTACTCAAAACATAATGATTAGACAGAATAGAACTGATATTATAATAAATGATTCTTTAATATATATAAACTGTTTGACTTGTTGCTTAGAAGAAATAAATATTCAATGACATTCAATCACGAGACAATGAAGAAGCTATATCAATCATATTTATCTATGCACTCAATTCATAATTAACGAAAAAACAAAAAACATGACTTTTCACTGAATTAAAAAGCCTTTGTTATTTTGTTTTTGCTTTATATGATTGTAAATGTTTACATGCTTATAATATGAATATTTTTTTTTAGGTAAAGGAATTTTATTCTGGGTCTCCGGCACATTCAGACATAATGTTGGCTCTAATGATGATGATGGTGATATTACAAATTTTTTGTGCGATGTCAAAATGACGATGATGAAATAATGATGGAAAAATGACTTTCTTGGCTCGCGTTTCGTCGTTGAACTTTGATTGATAATAAATTTTTTGTATTCAATTATTTCTTGCGACGTCGACCATACTTGAAAATGTACGGTACTTGTTGTTCTTCCATAACTTTTTGTAAGAGTAGAGTAAGCCAAGCACGCGCAAGTGGATTTGTTTCAACCAAAAGCTTGAGAGAAGGTGATAAACGTGTCGATTCATTCAACTGACTAAAATTGACAATATTCTTTGCATGAGATGGATCAGCATATGCTCCTGAAGCGATAGCCGGATTGAAATTGAATTGTGTCGGTAATGAAGGTGATGTACCCATTAATGGTGATGGGGATCGTTTCTCTTGTTGTTGTTGTTCTTCTTCTTCTTGTTGTTCGTCTTCTTCTTTTTGTTGATGTTGGTTTTTTAATAATAATAATTTTCTAGACAATGATTTAGATGATAATGGTTGACGATAAAACTCGAATGGCTCATGGGATGCATGAAGAGAAGAATCCAAGAATGATGAATGATCATCATGATCGTTAATTGTTGATAATTCGCTGCTTTCGCCAATCAACATTTGAGATATATCACCACCTAAATCATAATCAATACTCGGTATTGGATGATGACGCAAGAGCCTGAGTGAAGAATATAAATCAGCAGATGGATGACGACGGATATAGCGAAGGGTTGATGGTGAGATCGGGAAACCATGCACATATGTGGTGGGTAAAAACAATGATGAGACAAGTGTAACGACGAACACGGCCAGAATGTCGGATATCATTATGAAATGGACGAGGAATTAGCAGTTCGTCAGATGTTCTGAAATATAGATAAATAATGAAATATATATTTGAATTTAATAAATTTCTATAGAAAATTTTGTCTATGAGTAACAAGAAAAACATTACAAATAGTTTGTAAAGAAATGATCCCAAAATTCATATTAACTACATCTGTTCTTTCAAACATACAAATAACTATTTTAGTTATTATGCTGTATGGTATTCCATTAAAATAGTATCAGAATTACACATGGTTTCATTTAGCCAATGAAATATAATTCAATCAATTCAGGTATATGATGACATAGATAAACATTTTTAAATAATAAAACATTACTTATATATATTAAATGAAAGAAAACCTATATATATATATATAAAAGATTGACTATGAGAAACCAAAAAAAATATAAGCATTTCTACTTTACCTAATGGCATACTCATCTATTTTCGTTCTCTCGTTTTTTTTTATTCATTCTTTCTCTTTATCAAGAAAAAAATATAAGAACATTATATAAAGATCGATGATGATACTTCAACAATCTTAAATAAAAATACGAAATGCAAGACACAATTATCCAGATGAGTGATAGGCAATGAGTAGTACTTGGTTCTCCGTACATATGCAATCATCTCATTTTTCATTGCAATCTTACAATTCTCAAGAGAGATCAAACGAGAATATGTGTGTATGGTGGAGGTCAGCAGGAGACTATTTGATTGACGTTTGTATGTGACATTAATTGCAACTTTCTTTGTTTTTTTCTTCTTTTTTCTATGTTTGATCTATCTGTGATGTTGTCTTCTATTCAAATGAAATGAAAGAAACGAAGAGTAATAACAAATCAATAGTCTTGTCTCAAGGAATCATTGATTTCTATTCTCTCTGTCTGTCTGTCTGTCTCTCTCTCTCTCTCACTCTCAAAATATACTAATTGAAATAGCATGAAGAATTTGGCGATCGAACGAAATCATACAATATAACTAGGTGTCAAATAGATAAAAACACGCAATCCTGACAATGATAAGAAAAGACATCGTCAATGATAATAGATGTTGTCATACAGTACTTATGACGGTGACATACAATGTCAAACATCAGTCAGGAAATGCACATTTGCTTTGCATATTTTGGTAAAAACTACTCCTCCTTATTCTATGCCAATCATACAGGCGTATGCTAATCAGAAAAAAATACAGTTGAAATAAATAGACTTAAGATCCAAAATAGGAAGTAATAATTAACGACTAACTATATAATAGTGTTCTTTTTCTTATTTTCATTTCTGCCCACGCAATTTTCTTTCAATATATATATATATAACAATTAAATGAATCATTATAAACGCTTATATTCTGCTGATATGGATGACAACCAGTACAAAGATAGGCTCATGAGGTAAAATATTTTTATCTATATATACTTGTAATGAAATCAATCAGAAGACTAGTTTTCATCTCTTGCAAAGAAACTGCACAAGTAATAGAAAAAAAACACATGTAAATATTTAATAGATCACTAAAGAAGCATTGTTGAATCATGACCTCAACATAAAAAACAAGAAAAACCAGTAAAAAGATGAACATCTCTTCTAACTTAAGAGTTCCTTCCATAATGTATAATATTACCTTTAGTGAATATTACAATAGCGAACAAGATTTTAATAATGATGTTCATGTCACAATTCTAACATTACGCATATATATAGTATTGTCTGTATCAAATATTTATTGTCATTAACGACATTTCATCTAACTACAGTGTAAAAGAGAAAAAGGAGAAGACTCATAGAAATGGAATCATTGATTGATTGATTGGTTTTTTCCGGAAAAGCAGTAGATGAAGAACAGAAAGAAAGAAAAGCGAAATAATAATATATTAAGAAAAAAAAGCAAATGGATTTATATGTTGAATCGATCCAAACTCTAATGACATAAAATCAATGTATGCAATAATATATATATATAGAGAGAGAGAGAGAGAGAGAGACAGAGGGGGAGAGAGAGAGAAAGAGATGGATGGTAACGATAGCAGTATAAGAGAGCGCACATAGAATCAATGTTCCGAATATTTATGTAGCTCTTTTCCTATAATGACACATAAGTATAGGTCAAAAAAGAGACACAAATTTTCTTCTCATTAAAAAAAAAAAAAGATCTAGAAAAAAAAAGAAAATTTTATTGATGAAAGTGACTTTATTTTAATCAATTGTAAATGAATGCGGCATGTCTAATAATCAAAGAATCTAAATGTAAGTGTCAAGTGAATTGAATCATCACTCGTCAAGAAAAAAGGGAAATTTTTCTGTTAATTATATTTGCACCTTCTTTCCTGAATCGCAGTACTTGAATCAATTCCTAGATACGGCTTAATAATAGCAGATGAAAAATAGTGAGAATTAAATGATTTCTATTTCTGTTTTATCTCAATTAATATAAAGACTATCCGAAATAATTCTTTATTTCCTAAATAACACTAGTCTGTATATAAATATACAAATCAATTGTGATAAAAAACAGTTGATCACATACGCCCACCTGTTTTTGATATTAAATAATTGAATTTTTTCATATTCTGTTCAACCATAAAACCAGATGAAAGATGGATAGTGGATAGACAATAAATTATTGAAATGAAACTATTGTGGACGACACATGTATATATGATGGTTTTTCGAAAGTACAAAGACACAATAGTTTTGGTAATTTTCAGAGATTAATAAGAGTCGCTCTTAACTAAGATGTAAAGGGAAAAAAGAAGAGAATAGTATATCAAGAATAATCAATAGTGTTGTTCGGCTTGTTACTTCAAATTGAATTCAGTTTTTTTTTTCTATCCTGATTAGTTCTATGTGATTCTTTCTCTGTTTAGATTATGGTGTCTTGTCGTCATTTTCTTTTTTCTTTTTAAGTATAACAACAATAAGTTTTCTTTTCTCTTTCCGGTTTCCTTCTTCACTCGAGTCTCTTGACAACATATCCATTACGATACTCACTTTCAATTTCCTCTTTAAGTCTTCTATTTTCATCTGTCTGTTTTCTCTTTCATTCTTTTTTTTTCTTGCATAAAGGAATCAAATTTATTTATATGCATCCGTACTAAGCTCATATTTATATTTTTATAAATACAATGCTTTTTACGAGCGTAACGAAAGTCTGAGTAGGCGATAACTTCATCATTAATTTATCTAGCAAAGTAATACTCACTTAGAAGCATATCAATACTAATAAATAGTTACCTTACTTCCACGTTTTCCTGAGTAGAATTTACGGATTAAAAATAGCATATATGATTTAATCGCTATGTTTGTTCAAGCGAGAAGTAACAGTAAATAAAATTTATGCGCTTGAATTATCTTTTAAAAAACTAAGCTAGAAAAAAAAATGACATCAAAATCAATAAAACCTATCGGATTATGGAAAAACAAGTGTATGAGGATGTTCTTTGATTTGTTTTTTGATCTATTTTTGAAAAATTTAACTATAACTTACCTATTCGTTCTTGTCAAATATGTAGGGTCCAATCTTTCATTTCCGTCGACTGTAAAATAGTCGATATAGCATCGAAAGCAGAATAAGATGTTTCTCTATTCTTTGAGCTTTTGTCATTGATTGGAGTTCTCTGCTATCTATGAACTCACCTTTTTTTTTGCTCTTTCTAACACGCACACCCTATCTCGTTTATTGAATGATGTTGCGTTCACTTGACTTGTTTCTGTTGTGTTGAAGTTGACGTTGTCATTATGTCAGCAGCAAAAAGTCTGTTTTTTTTACTGATTTGTGCCTTTTTCGATGGAAATTTCTGATGAGTTCAAGCGCATTAACACTAATGATAATTATAAGTTGTGTTCACAAATTTTTCCTTATATCCTTAGCAATGTGTAAAGGCTTGAAAATCAGTGAATAAATATTTTAATACATAATAATAGTTTCACATTTAATCAAAAAATAAAAATAACTTTTAAAATTCACAGTGAATTAGAACCTAGTAAAAATTATGTCAAGTTAATGCTGTTGAAAAATTTTATTTTATTATCATAATTTCGAATAGACGTGAGAAAAAAAGTTGCTATTATTATGGATTTAGTTAGACATATGCATCCATTGATTTACAAATAGGCTGATGAACAATCTGAATAAATTTTTTTTTACCATGTACCAGCAAGTACTAAAAAAAACATAAGTTTGTCATTCCCATATGTAATTTAGCATGATTTATAATATATACTATTTTTATTGTCTTTTCTTATCTTACTTTTATATTGATGTACAGTAACAGATAAAGCATTCACTTAAAAATTCGCTTTCTATTATTCTCATAGAGTTTCACAATAAATTTGATAACAATTCTTCTTATTTATTTATACAAAAAAAAAATCACTGGATATTAATAATATATTACTACACGATTAAGTTTAATAACTTGATAGCTTCTAAATTTCGAGACCGTTATATTAGAAAATAAAAAATATTCATCCTTTATTTCTATATAGCTTTAGCATCTAACAATTTTCCAGTTAATATAAGGCCAACTGAACAAAATAGGATTACAACCCATGCAAAAATTCCAAGTATAGTTAAAATTATAAGAACAGATTGTATTCTATTTGATAAACGTTCAGCAGCATCTAATTCTTGTCGTTGAATCATTCCACGTAATTTCAATGATTTATAAAGTGCCCAACATGGCCCAATAATAAAAAAACAAAATATCGTTAGAATTAATGCCCATTTAAAATGTGTAGGAATTTCAATAGGTCTAATTCTAACAGAATTTTTTGGAGGTTTTGATGTTTGTAATGGTAATGGAGGTTTCTTTCTATTATTATTATTATTATTGTTTGATTGTGACCGATATTTGTCAGCTTGAAGATTTCTGACAGATAATGGAACCGCTGAATCTTGTCGTATCGAATCGAAATTTTCAGACTGTTGTGTCATTTGTTATTGTATTATTCGACCTTCTGTTTGTAAAAAATAATCAAACAGGAAAATAGAAAATAATGCTATGAGCAACTGCTTAACAATCAAAAAAAAAAAGTTTTTACGTTCTGCATCATTACGACAATGAAATTGAGAATCAGAAAAAAAAAACGAAAGCAAAAAAACAAGTAGCATAAGTTACATCTACACATGAATTTAATGATTATATATCAACATACTTTCTTAGCTTTTGAATTTTTTATTTTGTATCAGCATACGAACCCATTATTGATAGAACATCATGTCGATTTCAATCATATTATTCTATTAGTCTTTTGCTGTGATAGACCATCGTTTTTCTCTTTTTTTTCTATTGACTTCTACTTCTTACTCATAAAAAAAAACGCAACACAGAAACAAAATCAAATAAGAAGGGTTCTTTCTGATCTTTACTTATGTATGCATCGATCATAAAGTAAATATTCTCTGTTTTTTATGATTTTTTTCGTTCTACCAGGAGAGTAAAAAAGTTTTTTTTGATTATATATCGAGGAAGTACATTAGACCTTCCGATTTTTTTTTTGTGCTTTTATTTTGTGATAAAAAAAAACACATATAAAGACCAATCACATTCAATTAATACGAAAAAAAAAGACAGGAAATAATAGATTATTATCACCGATAATATACTATTTATTACAATATTTATAAATATAATTTTTAAAGAGAATCAGGTGTTGATGAAAGAATTTTCAAGTTAAGTTCATATAATCGATGACAAACATCTGCAATCGGAGGATTTTGTTGAAGAATAACAAGTAAATCTAAATGAAACATATATATATATATATTTAAATCTATAATAGTACGTTTTTCTTTTTAATAATTTTAAACATACTCGCTGTTGTATGCATTTTTTTCAATGACTCATAAAGAATTGTAAGTGCAACATCAACTTCATTATGTTCATCACCAAAATCATCTGGCCAAAGTGATCTTTAAAACAAAACAAACATATTTCTAAATACATTTAAATTAAATTTTTTTAATGTTTTCGTACCTTGCAGATCGAAGATATTTAATTGCATTTGAATATGTATTTGAATGTAAACATTGAAATATATAAGCAATAGCTGTATCACGATTTGGTAAATTATTTGTTTCAATAGTTGGTTGATCTTCTTTACCCGAACGAAGATCATTCAAAAAATCATTTAAACCATTCATTGCTAATGTAAATTCTGAAGATAAATTTCGTACATTTATTGTTAAATCACGTGCAACAGGTAATAAATTATTAACTAATTTTGAATAACTTTCTGCTAATGTTATTACTTGAAAAAATAAATCTAAATTAAAGAAAACATATATATATATATTCAATTAAGAAAAATATTCAAATAATCGAACAATATGAGTTTTCAAAATATAGAAAATGCTAGAAATTCAAACTTAAGAGTTCATATATATTGATTATTTTAACTTTTGTAGCTGTTTATTTTTTCGATTTATGATATTTATATTAAAGACACAATTTTTCGATGTTGATATGTTTGTTCACAAATGATTGATGATGAGTATATAAATTTTTTCTAATTTCTCTCTTAGTCTATTATTTATATAAAAAAAAAACTTTTAAAAAGTGTAGCATAAGGACATGCCCTCCTCCTTTGGACCACTTCTGGCTTTTCACAATAGTACATCCAATCGCGCTGCTATTTTTTCTGAAGATACTTGAGATAGAATCTCAGAAGCCTTTTATGTCCCACACCTCCAGAAAAAAATGTCAGTTGGATGGTTGTCGAAGATTTTTTCAATAATTCTTGAAAGCCTACTTTTAAAATTATTACTCGAATTTCAACTCGGCCAATTGTACTATTCCGGAGAACTAGAAATAGTCCAAAAAAGAAGAAGTACTTTTGAATTAATGCATAAAATTATAGTGTTACATTATTTTTATTGCTTTTTTATAATGAAACATTAATATATAAATAACAAAGAAGTTTTTATTTTATGAGAATCTACTCTTATCAAGTAATTCACAAAAATTTATGATATCATAGATAAAAATAAAATATGCAAAGAAATTTTATACATTCATTTTCTCATATAAATACTCCAATTTTTAATAATATCACATATCAAAGTAATAAGAAAGAATCATATAAATATTGACGAAATATATCGCAAAGTTTGATTGACATGAATAACACAAAACTTCATTGTTCTCTTTTCTTTATTCATTAATTTTATTTTTAACAATAAAACCTAGGTTTAATACCATAATCATGAATGACACTCTTGACAGTTTATTTATTCATTATAATTAGTCTAACAAGTCTTTTGTAACATGACACACAACTATAATTGAGATTACTGTAATGAATGGCTCAAACTAAATGATCTCATTAGTATTTCTGAAATAGCTTCATCATCTTTTTTCTTTGCACAACAGTGTTTTTGACAGAATCTTCTATGTCAAATAAATTTTTTACTAAATGAACCCATGTAATAACTACTGCGGATATACCGATCGGCATAATGTGCGCTATACTATCAATTTGTTTTGAGAAATGTTCTATCATGGTGTCTATTACAATGAAGATGGATAAATATTTTTGAAGTCAATAAAAATTGATATACTTGAGACGCTCTCGATACTCTCGCCTGATGTCAACACGTCTGAAGTAGCCATAGAACTAAAATTAGTTTCAATTATACATTCTGAAACTGTTGTGTTTTCGATTAATTTAAGATCTTTCTAATTAGTAATGCGAATTCGGGTAGATAATACTCTCTTCCTTTGCAGTACTTTACTATACACTTGAAGTTTTTAATTAATCTATTTCATTTATTTGAATTTATCAAACAAAATATATCATCTTGTATAATAAATTTCAATGAATAGAAATCTAAGTAATTGAAAAATCGATAGTTTTCAACGATGAATAATGCTTAGACTACTTTTATGTTCATTTATTCAAAAACGACTATTGACTTATTATAATAATATCGATATTAATTAGGAGACTAGAATATATAAGATAAACTCATGCATGTTATAGACTAATGAATATTATTAAAATAAAAGAACATGGATTTAAGAGATCATACGAAAAATAAATCCTATGAATAAAAAGTTGTAACAATAAAATTGCTTATGTATTTCAGATGAGAAAAAAATTCGAATGTGGATGCGAAGATTGTGAATGTGAGGAGGGTGTCTGTGTGTGGATGTAGATGAGAAGAAATATGGCTGTGAATCTTCTCTTCAATGCTGACTTACTATAAAGATGTTTACACATATGAATTTTTTGTTCATTTGAAACAAATTTATCATAACCTCGTTCACCTAATGATTGTAATTTAAGATTAGCTTTAATTGAATCAAGACAATCAATTGCTAAAGCTTTTTTTGATATATAATTTCCATAATTTTCATTTAATTCAGTTATAATTAAACGATGTTTTATTAATAAGTGATTGATATTCATTATATTTTCATCAACAAAAACTAATGTACAATCAAGATTCTCCATTAAAACATTAAGCATATGAACTAAAAATGAGAAAAAAAAATATTTAAAAAAAAAGACATCAAAAATACGTACCAAATTGTGAAACTGTTTGTCGAAAACGATTATCCATGGAGAGACAATGACATGTTTCATGTACAAATATGGATAATCTTCGTCGAATTTCCTTAAAAAAAACAATAGTTAAATAGATTTATTCTTGTTTTTTTTTTTCTTTCTTTTTAATTTAAAATTTTACTTTAAATAAACGTCGAAATAATAAAAATGTTTTAACACTATCAGATGGATTTATTTCATCAATTAAATTTTTAGCATGTGTTTGCCAAGCATCTTCAATATATTCATTATTCATTGTAACAACATGTAACAATCCTGTTGGATGATAATTTTGAGAAACAGTTAGATCAGGCATATCTTCACTAAAATAATAAAAAGAAAAAAAAAATTTATTTAATTATTTTTTTATCTATAAATAAATTCAAATATAGAAATAAGCCAACACACAGAAATACAATACAATATGTGCAAAGCATGTGAGTTGTTTGAATAAATGGGAAAAACGACAACAAAAAAAAAAAAAAAAACGTACCGTGACCATGATGTCCAACATTTGCTCGGTGCTCTCCTTTTGATTTTTCTCGGTTCTAGTCTATCTACGATGTATGAGCAGCGTAGACTAGAAAAATTTATTTATATTGAGCAATACATGCATATTATTCGAGCAGCAAAAGAATCAGTTAGTTTATTTAAAATACTTACGAATTAATAGAAGCTCCCGTTCTTTCTCTTCCTGCTGTTGGTGCTGTTGCTATTGAAGCTGTTGTTGTCGAAGCATCCATAGCCGATGTAAATTCTTCCATATGTCTTGATGTATCAACAACAACATCAGTCATATGAGTAAAATCACTTGCACTATGCTAAAGTGAAATATATATTATATTAATTAAATAACATACAAATCAATTAGACATGTTAAAAAAATAAAGCTTGTCTATCAAGCAGTATGTTATTGCTGCAATGGCACGAAACGAATACGGGGAGAAGGCCTTTTTTTTTCGTTATTGTGCAATATAAGTTATGATAGATATGCACGTAAAGCAGAAGAAAGAGGGATAATAAAATCAAAATACAAGACTATCCAAGAATAACCTTGCGAAATGCTGTTTTGCTTCCATTGGGACTAGTAAATACTGGTAGTTTTCCACGAAATTTTGATTTTAGTCGAGATGGATCAAACCATTCGCCAACTGATGATAAATTTCGTAATGTATTGCTGATACTATGCCGTCGGGGCTAAAGGGAATAGTGATCATTATTAAATAGAAATATCAGAATAAACAAAAATAGAATAAAAACAAATGTATCTCTTTTTTTTTTGTTTGAATAAACAAAACAAAAACTTCATTATATACCTCATTATCAACAGGTAATGAAGCGTCATCAAATGATATCATTGGTCCATCATCTTCATCAACAAAATCTTGTGTACCAGTTGTAATTGGAAACATTTCATGAATTGAATCCTAAGTAAAATAAATAGAAAAAAAAAAAAGTAATGGAATCTTTCGTTTTTTGGAATAAATTAGATACCTCATCATTCAAAAAATCGAATTGTTTAGATATGAATGTTTGATCAACATTTTCCGATGTCATAGATTCTTTACTTGAACTTGGTAAACTACCAATTGGAGGTTGTTCAGCTAGATCACTCGTTTGACTAAAAACAACCTATACAAAAAAAAACAAAAAAAAAAGAATCAATAATAAATAAAATAAATTCAATTTTTATGTCTTAGAAACTTACACTTGCACTTCGATTTAATGGTAATCGTGAAAGACCAGCTTGTTTATCACATGCAAACATTAATGCCATTAAACGTTCACGAGTTCTTGTCTAAAATTAACAAAAAAAAAAAAGCAAGTAAACAAACAAAATAAAAATCTATTAATAAACCTGTGATTGAACAGCATTTTGTTTCCAACTAGTTACATCTACTTCTGAATTAGTAATTGTTGTTCCAAGATATGTGTGTCGACGACGATTATTCATAGTTGCTGATGATGATGAAAATTTCAAAGCATTTTGATTTTGTTGTTCTTTGACTTTAATAGCATTCATTATTTGAGACAAATTATAATCAATATCCAATGTTCGACCTATTTATATAGAATAGATAAGAGAATGAAATGTCGAAATTTGTCTATGCAACTGTGAGATTAAATAGTCTAAGTACTCTAAAATAGATCCTATCGAAACTGATAAACTCTGTTATCTGTCGAATTTATTTTCTTTATAAATCTTTATCTTACCTGGTAATTCAATACTACTTTTATGTGTATCAAAAAAATGAACTTCTCCCATTAATGAACTAAGTGGTGCTGTATTATAATGATTATTAGTTGTTATATGTTTTGGTGTTGATAATATAGATGAACGTTGTATTAATAATTTTAATGTTTTTGTTACTTCATTACAATATTCAGTTTTATTAACATATTTACATAATGTACGAACAAGTTCATTATTAAATAAAGCATAATCATTTAATGATTTTGTATCAATTAATGTAACAAGATGATAAAATATATCTAATATTGATATTTGTAAATAATTTGGACCATTATCAAGTATTTCACATAAAAATCTTATCCAATTTATTGAATCTTGTATATAAACATCAGTTAAATATTTTAATACACATTTCGCCCATTGTGATGCTGTTGAACTAAATTTTCCTTGTGCATAAAGTGACATAACAGTAGCTATTTCAGTTAATTTAGCTTTATCATTATGTTCATTACATACACGTGCTATTTTTTCAGCTGCTTGTATACAAACAACATGTTGATTATCATAATTATACATCATATATGGTAATAAAGCAATAACATTCATAGCTAATGATGAATTATTTATTGATATAAATGGTAATGTTAATATATTTGTTAAATAACTAATTAATAACATTGTTGATTCAAATGTTATTGTTGATGTACAACCTTTTAAAATTAATGATTGTATACCAGGAAATTGTTGCCATTTAATTGTTTTAAGTATATTCATAATACGATCAATATAATCATATGTATTTAATTGTATTTTATTAATAATTGTTGTTAATAATTGTATTGCTAATGTAAATTCATATTCATAATCTGATTCAAGTAAACATATACCAATCCAAAATAATTGTGCTAAAACTGTTTTAGCATCATCAATAGATGCAGCTAATGTTTGAACATCATTTGTATTTGTTGTATTAGTATTTGAATTATTTGTAATTAAATTTGAAAAAAAATTTTGTTGTTGTCGAACATTTTGTGCACTACGTGAACGTGTTAATGTTGATGTTGTTGATGAACAACTACGATCAGATTCAGGACTAAGACGTAATATATATTGTTGTTGTTGTTGTTGTTGATCATCAGGTCGAAGTAAAAAACCAGTATTTGTTGATATACTTGGACATATTGTTGTTGTTGAATAACCATCAGTTAATGTTGATGAATTAATATTTCTTGGACTTGTTGGTGCTGTTGCCATACCTGAATTAGTAATAACAATTGATAAACGATCACGTGATTGATGACGATATGTTTGATGACGTTGTCGTCTATCATTTGGAAATAAACGATTTTGTAATGCTTCAATTTTATTTGTTAATGTTGATGGATTTATTATATGAGAATTTAATAATTCTTTTGATGAAGATAATCCTTGAATAGATGTTGATAATGAACCATTTATTTGTTTATGTATTGCATCAATATTATGTGTTAATGTTAATAAGATTTCTGTTACATATCCTTGCATATCATCATTATGTTCAGCAACTGTACCAATTAAACGAGAAAGTATATCGATAACCCAACGAAAATTTAATGGTAAATCTAATGCACGTATAATCTAAATGAAATAAATAAAAATTATAACTCGTTTCAAAATAACAAACTATTCAAGAGAATATCTTAGGAATCTATAAAATTCGTCTTTTTTTTTATTCGAAAGAAAAAAATTAAAAAGATACTGATCCAAAACGGTGTGTAATGCCTACAAAGAAAGATATTACAGCTCGATTGAACATAGCATCTCGAAGAAATAGGAACGCCATTGGAATTCCGTTATCCGATAAAATGCCGCATCCGGAAACGTCGAGTCTATGACAACTTTTGTTCTACTTGTCAAGATCTACTTACTATAAAAATTACAGATTTTTCCAATGATTTATTTTCCAGCAACATGAGAAAGGGAAGACGTGGTTAAACAATTGATTGATTTTTTTCCAATATTTCAACCTTTCTTTAGATTTTCTCCAAGCATTAACTTTTTCCTATGTATACTACTCTAATCTACGAGCTAATTCTTCATTCCTATTTTACCATTTGACGTAAATGAAATACAAAATAATTAGAGAACTAACATAATTCTATCTCGGAATGAATATTTGTTTCTGCAAACAGTGATAAAATGTAATAGATAGAAAATATTCAATAAGTTTATAAAACTTTTGAATTATTTTCTAATTCATTTACGTCATGAACTCGATATATTATTATTATTATTATTATTACTTGTAATGATCGTCCAGCATAATGTCGACTTGAACAATTTAATGTTATTCGTAATGCTAATTCCATCCATCGTTCTTCAAGCATAGCTTGTGGTACACATGTACGAAATAAAATAACAATCCATTGAACAAATTGTGTTAATTGTAATGCACTACGTATTGTATGTACTTGAGCTGTTATATCTTCATATGCCCATAGAGGACAACCTTTTTTTGTATCTAAATATGTTATTAAACGTTGAACAGCTTCTTCACGTGATAAATTTAATGAAGAATTTGTATCTGTTAAAATTTCATTATTTGAAGATAATGAATTATCATTAAGACTATCAGTAAATAAGGATTGAAAATTTGTATTTATATAATTTGTATCACGTTCTTGACGAATTTTTGTTGATAATTTACTATTATCCCAATCAACATGTGAAAGAAGCATTTCACTTAACCATATTTGTTCTGATTGAACACTGAATGCAAGTAAAAGATTAAATACTAGACTTTTACAATGTTCATAAACAATTGCTCGATTATGATCCATACCTTAAATTAAATAAATTCAAATCTTTTCATTTTCTTATTTTAAATCAAAATTATACTATACCAAGCATAGCAACATGTAATAATTGTGGTAAATGAGCTGACCAATCAATTTGAAGACCACTTACAATAAGTTCATTAATAAGCATTATAGCAATACTACATCGAAATAGACATGGAACTGGAATAGATAATTCTGGTAAAAGAGTTTTTAATGGAGCTGCAATACCACCATATGGTGCTAATGGTAATGGAGCGGCTTGTAGACATTCATCAACACGTATCATGGTTGAATGATCTATTTTAGAAAATACATCTATTATTATTTAATAAACAGAAAAAATTCAAAAATGGATTATGAAACTATGTTCAATTAAATTTATTATGATGATAACAGTAAAAACAAATCAGAGAAAAAATTTGAGTAGCTAAAACAATTTCCTATCAACAGATTTAGGTAAAAGATCTCTGGAAGAATCAGATTTTCAAAACCACTTTGTTGAATTTCATCAAAGACTTTTGTAAACAAGTTCATCTAATAGAGAAAATGTTCTGAACAAAATCAGCTGTTTTTCAAGCTCTTCATGATCTATCTTGAGCAAACTACACTGATTCTAAGAAAGGCTTCTCAGGGTAAAACACTGTAAATTCAACAGAAAACAGCCTTTTATGTCTATCGTACAATGATCATCGTTTGCTGAATATAGATCGTTCAGAGTTGAAGAATATTCAAATGTTTGCTTTATCAAATGAACTTATTGGCAAAATACTTTTGATACAATCCAGAAAATTGGTTTTTCAGTGATCTTTCACTTAAAGCTATTACCGTTAATTTGAAAAGAACTTTTCCTGACAGGAAATTATTTCAAACTCCCTATTTATACAAGAGTAAGATTATTTAATCTAACATATATTTATATGTATTTGACACGTGATTATTTAAGTAATACAAAATCGATATTCAAAATTTGCCGCTGGATTCAATCTAAAAGCTTGATTATAAATCGACTTCCATCTGACTATATCATTTTGATCGAAACAGTTGAAACTCAATTAATCAATATTTAATAGGTGAAACGCAATGACTGATCTATTACATTCAAATATGCAAATCCATTTGAATAATATTTACCTTTATCAATATCTGTTGTCAATTTTTCATTAAGACTTGTTGATAAACTATTTTGTGATAGTGTTCGAATTTTATTTGTATTTAAATATGATATTTGTTCTTGTTGAAGATTATCTTCTCCACTATCATGACGTTTTGTATGTAAAACTCCACGACTTTCATTAAGATTTGATGTTTTTCGTACGGTATTTGTTCCTGATATTTGTGTTGTACTAGTATTATTTATAAAAAATATTGGTGATGAATTATTAAAACGATAAAATGGTAATGTATCAGTTCTTTCAAGTGATATATTTAATGATTCTGTTATTTGTAATTCATTTAATAATTCATTTAATAAACGTTCTTCATGATTTTTACACATATAAAGAATAATTTTTTTTGCATAAGGTAATAATTCACATGGTGATAAAGTTATCATTATCAACATATAACGTAAGATTACTTTTAAATTATGTGACCAAGTTCTAGGAATGAAAACAAAAAATAAATAATGAAAAATAATTTTCTTTTTTTTTGAAAAGAGAATTTTTACTCAGTTAATGCATTCCATAGTAATTCAAGTTCTGGTGCATGTTCAGAAGAAAACTAAAGAATATTAAAAATAGATTGTTTTTTTTGGTATTAAAAAGCAATTAAAGAAAAACATACTGTTGCTGTTAAATAGAAAAGATTATTAAGTACAAGTTCAGTTGATTGTACTGAACCCCAACCAGTTCCTTGTAAAAATGCACTTCCATGTTCTTCATGTAATGGAATATCATGTCCATTGACACCTTTTGGTAATGATGGATCAACAAGTTCAATATTATGTATCCATGGTAATAAAATCATAAATAAAGTTCCACGTGAACTTGAATTTGCTGTTAAAATTCTTGTTGTTATTTCTATTGAAGAATAAAAAAAAATAAATCCCTTTTTCATCAAAAGGCAAGGGTGTCTAAGGGCTAATATCAGTTTTCCTGTATGCATGATTAACCTGATAGTGAATTTCATAAGGAACCGTTTGGTACCAAAATAATGCGATTCCTCAGAGATCCAAGCTCATTTTTAGTCCAATTAATAATATGCACGTTCTTGCTACCAATTCAAACCTTTTACAGTTTTTTATTAGAAAAGAAAGTCTTTAAGTCAAAACGAATGACATATTTAGAATCAGCATAGAAAACTAATGGCACTTATATTTATTTCGAAGTTTTCCTATCTCGAAAACATTCAATTGATGTCTTCCTCAGGATCCAGTGAAAAAGTGATTTTAATGAGAACATCATTTTTATTAGTTACTTGTTGGCGATTTTTGCCTCGTAGTAATGTGAAGTTATTTTCCATTGTTCAACTGATTTTCTAATGAAGTTCATTTTTTTTTGATTGCAATCTGATAGGTACCCTTATTCGTTTTAACTTAAAGCGTACTTTTGTTAATCGAAATATACTAAAAACTCATGAAAAAATAGTGTCTAAAATAATCTAGTTTTGTAGCCCTTCCTACGTTCAACTAGTAATATAACTAAATGATTTTCATGTTCATTTAAAGTCATATTTACGTCATTATTCAGTAATATCTAAATCATTCGAGCTAAAACTTTTACTCAAGAAAGACTATGCGACAGATAGTTGGTTGGCATAGTATTCCGTTGGAGATGAGTAAATGCAGGAAAATTTCTACGAGTTATTCTACCATTTATGAATCAGTGATTTATGATACAAAACTGGAATATAAATAATTGGAGTCAAAATGATGAGACGAGCAATTCACGATGAGCGTTATGTGTCTATGTCATTTTTTTTTGTTTATTGATTTTACCTGAAAACATTGCCATAGTTAAATCTGGTCGACGTCTTGCTAAATATTCACTTAACATCATTTGACTTTTAGAATAATTTGAAGCAAGAGATATAATATATGCAATATCATCTGATGATGATATTCCATTTGATTGTTGACTTGTTCTTGGTTGAGATTCACTTAAATGTCCTTTACATAAAACAACCATTAATCTTAATGCTAATTCATGAACATGCATTCGTGGTGATCCAACATTAGTTAATGTTAATGTTAAAACAGATGGTAAATCACATGGATAATCACTTTAAATTAAAAAAAAGAAAATTTATTTACAAAAAAGAAAACTTAATCATTAAATGCATTACTTGGCTACTTCAATAAATACTTTGGCAAGTGCAGTAAAACATCGATCACTAAAACGAAATGATTTCGTATAACATCGATCAATAACCCATTCAACAACCATTGTATTTGTTGTTTTTCCATGTAATTCAAGTAATTGATAAAGAGTTGTTACTGATAATTGACTTGTCTAAATTAATTTTAAAATAGAAAATTTCTTATGAAAATATTATAGAATGTATTTAGAGAGCTTGAGCAAGTAAATATTTACCAACACCGATATTCAAAACAGTTTAGTTTGAAGTTTGTATTCAAAGAAAAAAAGAAATTAGCTGCTTGATGTTCGTCAATCTATCAATATCTCAAATTTTTAAATCTTACGAGAGTAAATGAGACTTATTAGAGTTTTGAGATATGCTCAGGTATCTGAAATGAATCCTTGTCACATCTATTCATGGCATACGAAAAAAGAGTGAATTTGGCAGATAAAGACCTACTGTAAGAAGTTAGACTCCGCGTGATGAATAAACTCTGGCTAACTGCTTTTACGAGTGATTATAGATTAACTAGTTGAAATCGTAGGTCTCAAGAAAAGACTTGTAGCTTTTTAAATATCATTTTCGCAAATGTCCACCGAAAAATCACCTAATTGATCAACTGAAGGAAAATTACATATGAAATTTCAGTAGTTACTTGATATTTTTGAATATTACTAAAAATTTCTCAATACTAAATAAACATCAAACTTTTATTTTCGAATAGAAAGCTTCAAACTTCTACTTCCATAGCTGAAATAACAATTTCAATATAGCACATAGGAAGCAAAGTAAAACATATCGAAAGAAGAAGAAGAAACAAGCTTTATATATTAGAATATTCTCTTTTTTAATTTAGATAAATTCTTTGAGCATTGATAATGAAGTAATAGCTGTTTGATTATGAAAATAATAGACTTACAACCAATGATGGATATATCTTGATATAGATTGAAAAAATATGATACAAAAAAATCTAAAAAAAAATTTATCTTCTAATATTACCTCATGTGCAGCCATGAATTGATCAAGCCATGGTACAACAGTCTTTTGAAACCATTCATCTTTTATTGTACCACAACAAAGTGTTGCTGCACATGCTCGTATAGCAATTAATTCTAATTCACTACATGGTTCTGATTTAATTTGTTGTTCTCGTGTATTACTAAATAATAAATAAATATTTAATATTTTTATATTTTAGAAATTCCTTTTTTTTTTTTGTTTTACCTTGGTGAAGCAAAAACAGTCATTATATTTAAATTTCCACTCCATTTACGAAATAATTCAAAAAGACTATAACGAATTTGTGGTGGTATTAATGTTTCACGTATTTGATCTAAATTTTTTTATAATGATTCAAAAAAAAGAATATATGAAAAATGACATACGAGGAATTTGATTAATAAATTTATAAATAAATCGAGCAAAATATTGACGAATTTGTTGAATTAAATCTGAATCTTTTTCATTTTCAAGATCAAGATAACTAAGTGCACCTTGAAGATATTCATGATAAATTTGATAAGATGTATGTTTTATTTCAGTTTCATTTAAATAACTAAAAACCAAAAAACAAAAGAATACATCTAAAATAATTTTGATATATAATTTTTTTTACCAATATCGAAATACATCACGATCAGCTAATAATTCAAAAATACGAATTAAACGTAAACGCATATAATCACGTTTTTTCATTCGACGAACTTTTTCTTGTTTAACTTCCATAGCATCTTTTATATGAACTGTTAAATCTTCTAATAAATCTCTTGAATTAAAATGAAAAAAACAAAAAATTTTGATAAAAATAAATTTTTTCACTAACTTAAATGCTTCAGGATTTGTTCGACCAAGACCACGAATAACAATTTCTCGCATATCACTTGTTTCACAACGAAGTAACTAAAATAATTGAAAAATAAAAATTTCAAAAATTGACGATATTTAAATCATTTCATAATATAGATTTCGATAATTATTTTCATATTCGATTACTTTTTAATAATATCATACAAAATTCTGAAAAAAAAAATGCAATGACGATATTTTCTACGACCTTGTCTGAAAAAGCATCACCAAAGTGTTTGTCGTAAATTTCAATTTTTGTAATACTTTTAGTTTTTTAAAGAAAAGTCATTGAAAATACGGTAACCACTCATTTTATTTAGAATTTTGTGCTTTTTATGATATGTTTGTTAAACATAAAAAAACTAGCTGCAATTGATAGAATTTCATTTATGTTGTTTGTATTCATAGTTACAAACATTATTAGACAATCATACTTACATTAACAACAATTCGAAATAATGATACAGCTGTATTTGATGCTGGTGTATAAAATTTTGATGAATCTTGATGTGTTTCTTGATAAACACTATTGAATAAATAAAATTAATTATGTATACAAGAAGAAAAAAAAAACAATAAACCTTGTATCAACATTGAATTGTTGTGATTTTTCAGTACCAGAAAGAGTTAAACAACAAGCACAAATTAAATAATTTTTCCATAAATTTAAATTATATTCTCTTTCATTGGCTTTTTTTAATATATCTGTACTTCGAAAAACAAATGATGAACGAATTTCAGTTGTTTGACTACTGCAAAAAAAAAAGGAAAAAGAATAAAAATTAAATCATGAAAAATTTTCTTTGTAGTTGCTTTTTTACTTTGGATCAACATAAGGAAATAATTGTGTTAAACGAAAGAAAACCATTCTCCATGCTTCAATACGTGTCAATGGACATTTAAGAATATTTTTATAAACAAATAATTCTGCAAGACATTCTGTCCACATATCAAATCTTGCATTTAATTCATTTGATGTTAAAGAATTCGATAAATTATTATTATTCATAGCATTTTGAGTTGTTGTTGAAGCTAATGTTGTTGTTGATGCATTGGAATTTGTTGCTGCCATTGTTTGTGATGATAATAATAAATTATTTGATGATTGTAATAATGAATTTGGTAATGATAATGATAATTGTGATTGTGATTGTTGATTTTGTTGTACTTGAGGTATAACAGCTAATGATGGTGTAGGTGTTATTGCTGTTGATGATGTATTTATTAATGGTGAAATTGTTGATGTATTTGAATTAATTGCTACAAGTGATGTTGTTGATTGAAGTACATTTGTTGTTACATTAACATCGGGAACAATGGAAATAGTTTTTGTTTCTTCAGGTGTATCCCACATTGATGAACGATCAACAAGCCATGATAAATCACCCGTAGAATTACATAAAAGATTTGCCTGATTAAAATAAAAAGAAAAGTAGAATAGAAGACGACATAATTAAAATATTTATTTGCAAAACCTTCCTCCGTTCATAGTTTATCTTAATATAGAATTTCACAAGAAACCATTTGATTTTGATTTCTCATGAATTCAGTTTCATTTTCGTTCTAATTATTGATTCAACAGAAAACTATATTAATCGATTATCAATTCGATAGTCCTCTTTTGATGAAAACTTCAGCTCGAATAATTTTATTAGTTGATTATATCTTCTTTTGTCTTATAGGAAACTTAAGTCGTCTAATTTTAACGAAAACTACTTCTTAAAAAAAAAAACCAAAAATCTACATTGTTTGACAAGAAGATTATAGGATGAATAATTGATTGATATAATTTTCAGTTAAAAATATGTTAGTATAGCAAAGTTTATAAAGTGTCTATTCGTTTGTTTATGATACAAACGTTAATATCAATAATTTGACCGAAAATGAATTTGGATCCTTCAGAAATCGTTTTATTTTAGCACTAAACAATTTCTTATGAAATTTTCTACTATGTAAAGTATGAATGGAAGAAAATTAAGGATTTCTCATTATGTGCTTCTATCTTGTAAATAGTACTTTTTCTTGAAGAGTTAATGATGGTGTAATTTTTTCAATAACAGTTGGTACAGCTGCATCTAATATATCGATTAAACAAACTTGATTAGGCTAAATTTAAAAGTAAAAATTTGTTAATAATGATCTATCAATTGACTATATTTACTTGTAAACATTTTGATGCAACAGCAATATTTTTTACTTCACGTAATATCATAACACTATATTTTCGTCGACTATGATGTGTTTGACAAAGTGCAATAATTCCAAAACCTTCTGCCATAGCTAATGTTTCCATATCTGTTTGTTGTGATAAATTCGATCGATTATTAGCTCCAAGATTTTGCTAGAAAAAAAAACAAAACAATGCAAAAATAAATTTCTATAAAAAACGAAAAGGAAGTAACTCATCATATTTCATAAATTTACTTTATTTGTTGAATTAATAAGAACATGTTTCCATTGTTGTAATAATTGTAATAAAAAACGCATAGAACGATCAAGTGTTGTTTTACCCGTATCAGATAAAAACATTAATTGATCAGTTACTTCACGAATAATAAAATTTGTAAAACCACGAAAAACACTTTTTCGCCATTCAGGTAATTCAATAACAAAATATTGAAGAGATTGAAATGCTTGAACAGCTAATTCATGATCCATATGTATTGTTAATCTTGCAAGCATTTCAATTAATTCTTCTTGTGATGTACCTAATGGTAAAAGACGTGGTAATGCTGCAATACAAGTTCTTAAAAGATCAATTTTTGGTTTACGATCACCACTAAAAAAAAAACAGAACAATAAATTAAAAATTTTTTTATTTTTTCTTATAATTTTCATTTTTACCTTAATAAATCATCTGTATCTTTATTTGCATTATCTGGTCGTGTTACTAATAAACATCTACCAACTTGTGTATCAAGCATTTTAAGAATTGTATCAAATGTTTTACGAATTGGTTCATAATAATTTTGTAAACCAATTTCTTTTACTATTGAATCACTTATCATTTTTGTACATGTACGTCGTGGACGTAATGTATGTCCCGATGGGAATGTAACTATATAGATTGAGATAAAGCATTTAAAAAAAAAACAAATAGCATATTAAGATTTTACCATTATGAAGAGGCATCATTGGTTCTTCTTCATTTTGAGCTAAACTATCAGCTATAACTAAAAATGCTCGTAAACCAACATTCATACGCTATGAAAAAAAAAAAATTAAAGAATTATCTTGTTAAAAGATTATAAGTTTTACTTCAGGCATTAAATTTCGACATCGACCAACACTAAGTAAATCAAATATAATATCTTTCATAGCAAAATCTAATTTTTCCTTAATTATAGAAAAATAAAATTTATATTAAATACATGATACACACAAAAAAAGAAAAGAACATATTTACTTGTGAAATAAAATGAATTATTTTAACAAATATATTTAATGGAATATCTTTTGGTGTTAATGCTTTAAAACTTTTTGGAAATAAACTATTAACAATACATGTTAAATGTTGATTTGTTGTTTTAACATTTTCACCTTTAAATCTAACCATATAAACCCTTCAAATTCAAAGAATAAAAACAAAAATGAACTATTTTCAAGCAAATAAATTTTTACCAAATAAGACGATATAATGATTCTAATGATATTCGAGCTAATTTTGCTTCACCACGTAGATTACCCAAACAAAGTAACATAAATTTATTCCAATGTGTAAAAAATACTTGTCGTTGACTAATACATAATAAACATGTCATAAGAGGAAACATGACCTAAAAACTTCACTATATTCTTTATTAAATTAATAAGAAATAAAATTCTTACTAATCGATGTTTATTTTTTGAGCATAAATCAAAAACATGTGAATATAATAAATCAACAAAATTTCGTACAATTGGAATATTTACTTCAAGTTTAACAACCTACAAAAACAAAAGAAACTTAAATCGAAAAAAACAAACAAATTCTTATTTTATTTACTGCAGCAACAGGTAATAGAATTTCAACAAATAAATTTGCTAATGAATTTTTAATATCACGTTCACGTACTTCAAGAAAATAATTTGCTAAATCAAGAAGAAATTGAAAACAAGCTTCAAAATCTTCAACTGGTGTCATCTAATAAATCAAATAGTTTAAAATATTATCATATAAATAATTTTTACTTTAACACGAAAAAATCTCATGCCAGTATTAAGATTTATTATATTTGCATTAACTGATGGACTAGCAGGTTCTTTTCGTAGATTATTTAATTCAAGCATAAAACGTCGTTTGATTGATAAAAAACTACAAAAGAATTTTTTTGTGATTTTTTTATTTACGAATAAAATAAAAAAAGAATTTTTTTTTTTTTTCGTCATATAACATACCGGCTTTGAGCTAATACACCAACAACTTCAGCATAAAGATCACAAATTGTTTGATAATTAACTTGATTTGATTGAGTCAATGTCCTAAAATGTTAAGAATATAATTACAAAAATTCTCTTACATTTAATTATTTTTTTCTTACATATCATGAAATTTTTCATTGCAACGAAACCATTTAAAAGCTTGATCTTCAATATTAGATATATCAAATCCAGGATGAAATGAAAGCTAAATAAGAAAACATGACATGAATATATAGTTTTTTTCTTCATTTTTATTATTAATATTTACTTGTTTAAGAACATCGATTAAAATCAGACAAAATATAAAATGTACAGTAAGCTAAAATTTAAAAAAAAAAATTTCTTTGTAAATAAAAGATGAGGTTTTTCGATCATTTACTTGTCGACGTTCTTCAAGCCAATCATTATCTCTATATTGATTAAATATAAATATATATATAATAGAAAAGGTATTTTTTAATGTTCTTACTTGACGCCAAATGTTGCTGTTGTCGATTTTGTTCCACGTAATTTTAACTGATCTTCATTAATATGATAACGAAACCATTCAAATGCAATACGAACAAGTGATGGAAGTGAATGTTCAGATATTGCTTGAAATACATCAAGTAATTGATCAAAATGAATATCATCACCACGTCTCAAACATTGGTTAAGTGGTAAATGCTATTAATTCATTTCATTTATACATATATATATATAGACAAAGAAAAATCAAATTTACCTGTTTATGTTCAGAACATACATCTGCTATGCGTGTTTCAGCAGCTATAAAAAATTGATTTAGAAGTACATGAAGTGTATATTCTCCTGGTTTTATGGTTGGATCAAGAGATGATGTTGGTTCAACAGTAAATGATGAACGTATGTGCCTTTCAGCACCCCAAGGAAGACGTCGGACGGTGTCAGACATCAAAAAAAAAGAATTTTGTCAAATATTCATGCATGTAAATAATGATAAATTCAATGAGTCATAAATTGTTTTTTTATTGGTACAAAGAAATAAACCAATAGAATATAAAATTTCAAAAATATAATAATTAATAGTTGTATCTTTTAAATTCTAATTTGTAAATGTGTCTTGATTATTTATAAGAAACAAATAATATAGTATTGATAATTTTAATAAAGAAAACATTATCTCAATATTTCTTAAAACAAACAATCGAATGATATGAAAACAAGAGATTTTATCATTGTATGTATGGATCCTTTGAGAACGAGATTCCTTTTTATAAAATGAAGCTTCTCGAAAGTCAAAAACAATGTATTCATTCATACTAATGTGAAGACTCAAATCGGCATTTGAAAAAGTACTTTCATCATCTACAACTTCTAACTGAATATACTGTAATAGCAGCATTATATTCTTCAGTTTCGAATCCATTTCATATTTCTTTACTTAATTTGTTTCAAAATTTTGATTCATGACAATTTTCATTAGTTTTGTTATTGTTCTTATTTTTGGTAGAAAGTATATAGTTCTTTCGCAAATGAAGACTTAAAAATAATCTATGTGAATTAACAATGATGTGAAGGAAAGATTTGAATTTACATTTTTCATTGTTATTATTCCTTATATTAACTCTAAATGCTTTCCTAATGACTTTATAAATGCACAAAAAGATATCATGAACCAAACCGCTTTCCACAATAAAAAGGATTTCTTTCCCTTCGTGTTAGAAGGTTCCCTCGGCATAGAATACTTACGGTCTTCTATTGCAGGAAGAAGTTTAGTAAAACATTTTTAATACATTTATTGGAAACAATAGCGCACATACATGCCTCTAACCAAATTTTCTTTGAGAATGTATTTGATCTGGTTATTGTTTTATGCACTTTTATTTTTATACATACTTTAGTTCAGATAAGGTTTTATATCTAATGCATTGTCATTTAATTCTATTTTCTACCACAATATTCATTAAATTCCAATAAATAAAGCGCTAGGTGTGTTAATAAAGTAAAACAAAAAAAAAAACAAGAAAACTTCAAATGATATATTACCAATTAACGACATTATTAAAGAGATTGACAAAAATTGATTGTATTTATTTCAATCAAGTCATGTTCTTCGTTTTTCTTGCTATCATTGTTTTCAATATCGAAATGACAAATGTGTGTATTTTTACGAAACATTTGTTAGTAGGTTCAATGATCCACTGAATCAATTACTGTATGATACAATCGATAAAAAAGTGTGTTGATTTTCTATGTCCATAGCAATTGATCGAATCGATCTAAGGTATGATCAGATGAATGTTCAAACCTATTTATGATTGGAGAGAAGTGCTGATATTAGCAATACTGTATATTATCAATTTTTCATATATGTTGAAATCGAGACTTCTATTATTGTTAGTCAATATTGATTGGTTTGCAAATCATTCTTGATAATAATCAAAAATACACATTAAATTTCATGTAACTGTTGATTTCTCATGACAGTTTAGCTCATGATGGTTAATCTAACCTAATATATACTGCTATTCAACATATAAGGTTTGTAGAAAACCGAAGTGGATAACTGGTATTTCAAGTTACTTATATACTCCACAAAAACCTGTTAAAAATTATGTTCGTCTTAATTCGATACTGGTCCAATTTGATATCGGAATGATAATTGTCTGACGAAATGCATTTGAATAGACTACACACTTTAAATTTCAATGCAAACTTTTCAGACCATGGCTATATCTTCCCGAGGGTGGGTGTGGGTGTGTGACAAGGGGTGAATAGCGGAATCCTGGAATTCGATGGAATTCAGGGGAATTTTAGGCAGTTCAAGAAAGGTATGGGAATCCTGGACTTCAAGATTCCTGGATTCCGCTATTCACTCCTTGATGTGGGTGTGAGGGTGTGGGTGTGGGTGGGATGTGGGTGTGGGTGTTGGTGTGTGAGTGTGCTTGTGCGTGTGGATGATTTTAAAATGACAATGTACACTCGCACCCACTCACACCCACACTCACACCCCACACCTACATATCCGCACCCATGCCCCACACCCACACCCTTGTTAGCCGCACATAATATTCTTTTTCTTCAATACATTGAATAATGCAACCAATTGATTTTGTATCGAATAAATTTTAATCAAGCAGTTTGTCATTAATGCATTGTATAAGTGTATTCATACAATGATAGTACCTATCTCAAGTACAGTTTTTAAACAAACAGTCTAAAACATCAAATGCGATGTTTTATAGAAATTTTGTTTTTTAAAAATATTTCATATCAAATCCCTTCAACAAAATTTATTTATTTACTTCAGTTGTATATCAAACTTTTACTTAATACTCACGCGAGTTTCTTACAAACCCGCGCAATACACTGTAATTTTAGACGTCAAAGTGAGATGATAATGTATTTATTGCTTAACAATTGAAAATACTACCATTGAAAGAGACACTTTAAACGCCGTCGTCTCATTTATTTAACAAAGCCAAGTTTGATTAGAACGTCCGTCTAATAAAATGAATCTGAGAAATAGAATTGTATGAATTTGGACATATCAAAAACCCGCCTTGTACGCACTAAAACAGTAATGCTACTAAAGATATTGAGTTCGTTCAATAAAACCATAACGTTCTGAATGTTATTTTGTAGCATGGATAATATGATGTACTTGATTCAAGTTCATATAGAGATGTCAAGCATTCATTGTAAACATTGTTACGCATAACCTTATCGAAAAATTTTATTAGATTGAGATAGATCTTTCTTTTTCTGTGGATGAAGATTTCCATTAGATTATTCCGCATTGCACAATAGTTAACTGCATAAAAACAGTAGAAATCGATTATCTAGACTGTATTCATGTTGGATTCGTTATAACAAAAATGACAAGATACTTTCTAAATTGATATATTCTTTTACTCGATGGTTATGTATGGAAATGCATATTAAATCTTGTATATCATCATTCGACTTGCAAAAGTTCTCTAGAAATACGAATTAATATTGCTATTTTTAGTTTTCAGCAAAATGAACGAAACATGGAAGAGGTATTTACAGGTAATACACACAATCAACTGATGTTAGAGTTATGAGACGATTAACTTAACACACAATGCATACAAAAAAGATCTATAAAAATACTGTTCAAGGATAATAGGTTTTATGAATCACGTAATTTTAACGGATGTTTAGATTTATGACTTTGAGTTTTGACTGATTGTGATGAAGTCTGTTGAATATTCGATTCGGCTAATATTCGATCAAGCACTTGTTCAAATTTAGCATCTCCAATTTGTTCTCCAATATGATACAATTTAAGCATATAATCAGAATGAAATACATTGCTATTATCCATAAAACGTTTATAATCAGTTTGAAGTAACTATATAATAAAGAGTACATAAATATGTGGATGCATGAAAAATTATATTATATGAATACAAACTCGAAAATCACTTTCAAGTCGAGAACGTAATGTAAATTCTCGACGAAAACGTTCTTCAGTTAATTTCAATCTATAATTATAAATTTAATTCGATTCTGTTATTAAATAAATATTCTTACTTGTTTTTTAATTCAGCTATTTCTTGTGAATGTCGTTCGTTGATTATTTTAATATCTTGATCATGTTCTTTTCTTAGTTCAGCTTTTACTTTTTCTACAACTTTCAATTCTTGTTCAGCATATTCAGCCTATGGACAACTTATTATTATTCCAATTCGATAATAAACATAGCGTTTTCTTACATCTTTTTTTGCAATTAATACTTGAGCAAATTTTTCTTGTTCTTCTAAATGTTTCAATTCGAGCGATGCACGTAATCGATCTTCTGCTTGTTTTACTGCCTAAATGAATGAAAGAAAATGTACGATGAAATCATCTCTATTTATTTCAGTACAAGAGAAAGTTGTTCATTAGCATGTTTCCATTGTCTTGCTAATGATTGATCACATTCATCTTTCATTCGTCGTATCAATACTTGTTCATCGACTTGATTTCTTTCTTGACGTGTACGTTCCATATTAGTAAAACCTTCGTCAAGTTTTTTTTGTAATTTAAGTTGTTCTTCTTCTAATTGTGCTTGCCATTTTCGTGTTAGTTCATCGGATTTTTTTCGATGTTCATTTTCCATTCGTATTCGTTCAGCTTCAAGTAATTGTTGATAAGTTTGTTGAATTCGATTTTCATTATTATGTTGCATTTGTCCTAATAAGCGATCACCGACCGCTGTAGAATAATAGAATAAAAAACGTTTATATATATATACGTATGATACATCGGATAATGTGATCATAAAGTGCAAAATCATATTTAATTAACAAAAGTGTTATTGATTCTTGAATGAAAACATACTTCTAAACAGCATTCTTACCTTAGAAATAATTCATTTCTTTTTACTAAAATTATTGAATATTTAGTTATTTTTTTTTGTTTGTATTATTCAATTAAGTTAGCTACAAAAAAATAAAAAATTCATATTTTTGTTTTTTGCTTACTAAGAATATGTTGATGAGTAATTTGTCGAATCAAATTATCATTTGGATGAGAAAATCGATGTGAAATTTTTACATCAGGTGATGTTTGTGGTCGTCTCATTCGGAAAGGTAAGAAACTTTTTCTTGAACTACTCGTCGTATATGGACGTTCAGATGACAAACGATTAGCTTCATAATGTGCTTGAGACATGTTTAATCTATAAAAATGATCGTCTTTTTAAAGTGCAATGCACAAGAATAGAAATACTAGTGAAAAGACAAAAACGAACATTCTCCTGAGATCTATTGAAATCAAAAGATAAGAAAAAGAAAAAAAAAAGTTGTTTATGGATTAAGAAAAGACACTTGTCGTGATTGTTGATGATCATCCGTAATTGATAAACGTTTTTGTTCATATCGTTTTTGAAAATATTTATCAACAATACTATTTGCATCTTCAACTTCAATTGAATTTTTTACACAGTTACGAATTTGTTCCCAAAGTTCTTCTGCAAATTTTTTTTTCGGATCAATATCAGCAACTTTTTTTCGTAATGGTTCAGGTGACCAAGCATTCCATATACGCATTGTACGATCCAATGAAACAGTGATATATTGATTTCTTTCCGGAATAAACAAAACATCTCTTTAAGAAAAAGAATAAAACAATAAAATTTATTTTCATGCTTAAATTTCTATACCGAATAACATCTGTATGTCCCTCATTCGTTTGTACACATGTATATTCTTCCATATCAAATACTTTTAATGTATCTTGAGTACCAATTAAAAGTGCTTTTTGAACATCATCAATAGCAATCGTATGTATACTTCCTCGAACATTAATTGCTTGTTTAAATTCACCGTTTGTTTCCTAAAAAAAAGAATAATTTCAATATAATTGTTTAGTAAAAATAACAAGATAATATATTTATAACCCATATTCGAATTTCTCCATTTTCCATTCCAGTAACCCATTGATTTGTTATAAAATTCCATTTAACGCACGTAACTTCTGAATCAATTTTTGTCTGAAGTTTATACATAAGATCCATGTCAGAACCTCTTGGTGAAAATTTTCGAACATAAACACACATATCACTGGAAGCATAAGCAAAATATTTCAATGTTGGACTATAATCCATATCATGAATACTTCCAGATGCTGCCGATAACATTTCGTCTATATGTTCTGCTTTTGGATTAGTATAGTTTGAAAAAAGAGTAAAATGAGTTAAGTCCCAAATATATATGCGTCGATCCCATCCAGAACTAAGTAAATAAACACCACCAAATGATTCGACATCATCGATAAGTGCTAATGAAGTAACAAGACTATCGTGTTCACTAAATATTTTACGTAATGTAAAACCAACAACACGATTTGCAACTTCAGCACCCTCTATATTAAAAAAAAACACCAGTGTAATAACGATTTATTTCACAAAACCAACTTGTTCATAATATAAAACTTGATTTATATATGGAAAAAAGAAACATGATTTTGAATATGCTACCCTTATCTGATAAAACTATATTCATCATTGTTCTGTCATATCGTTTTTTAATTTGAATTGTTTTAAATAAAAATCACTAGATCCCTATTTCCAAAAGTTTCTACCCTTGTGCCATAGTTTTTCGACCGGACACGACCGTACCTCATTCAATGGGGCTTTTCAAATAATGTGATATTTGTTTAATAGGATCTCTAAAATGGTCGTAACAGTGAAATATCGAGTATATAGGGTCGTTTCGCAGTGCACTCCCTAGTTAATTTGAATCTTAATGCATATATGCCTATTTTTGTATCATCTCAGACAATCATTCCTACCATAATTACTATATGATCATTATACTACAGACAGACAGATATAAGCGACTTCTCATTTCTAAATTCTATCCTTTTAGTCTAGAAAATATCAAAGATATGAATACCGTCTGGAAGATGATTAATATCATTTGATTGATCACGTAATGTAGTTAATGCTTTTAATGCTTCTAAATCAAATCCCCAAACATAAATATTTCTATCTTCACTAGCTGCTATAATTAAATCAAATTTTTCAACAAATAATATTCGAAGAATTGATTTTCCAGTTGCTGTTTTTTTTATATTGCTTAACGTATTTGTATCATTTTTTTTCTGTAAATGTGCATATTGTGATACATAACCACCAATGCCACGTTCTTTTTCACGTAGTTTAGCTGCAGAACGTGAACGTACATAATAAGCTGGTAAACGTTCTTCAACTGTTTTTATACGATTTGCAGATGTTACTCGTTTTTGATTTGTTGTAGATTCTTTGTTATTATTTTTATTATTAGTATTAGCAATATTTTTTGTATCTCCCAATGATATAGCTTGTACCATGACATCACTTAAATTTTTTTTACCCTCAAATTTAAGTAAACGTTCACTTGAATACATTATTTGATTTGATTGCATTTGTTCCCATTTATGTACATTACCTATTTCAAATAAAAGAAAAAAGAAAAGAAATAAATTTCATTTAATTAATCTATTTTATGTTATTTATTTAGTAGCATTCAATAAAACAAACAACACAAATACACTAAATATATGTTTTGATATCTAAGCTCACCTTCGGAATCACCCGTAAACATCTAATTAAATAATCATAATAAGCATAAAAATATTATAATTAACATGCAGATCACACATATATGAATTTTTTTTTCTTACCAATATTGGTGATTTTTTTGTGTAACAAACACTTTCTAATGGTGATTTTACTTTCAAACATGATATACAACCACTAAGATAAAAAGTCTATCTAATCAAACAATTCAAAAGAAAGAATATTATTATACTTACGTATTATTATAACGCCATCCAAGACATTGTTTAATATTTGTTGAAGCTATAAGAATATTTAATTCTGGTATATATCGAAGAAGAATAAGAAAATAACTATAACGAAGTTCATTATCTTCAACATTGAGAAACGTATCTTTTGAATAAAGATAAATAAATTAAATTTTTTTTTTGTTGAAAAACATTGATACTTTACCAATAAAACTTGATACATTTTCACCATTTTTTGGATCATATACATGAGCAAAACTATTACCAGCAGCTAATAGATAGAAATAAATTTAGAGATAATTATTAATACTAACGAAGAAACATTCTCAGATGTTATCAATCGTAGCATAAATCAATAGAAACTGATGTTTTTCTAATGAAGATACAAGCAATAATTACAAGTGAACTTTATTTCTCTAGTAAGAAAAGTCTCTAGATACTTATCCTTTTGGAACTTTTAATGTCTCAATAGAGTCTATCTTATACAATGATTCCGAACTTAAAAGTCATTAAACATATGAGAACGTTTCATGATAAAATTTTTATTCTTCATATAAATATTCTGAGAGGAGAAAAAAGAAAAACATATATTTCTTACCAATCCAAACAGTTTTTGTTGCATGAACATAAGTTAATCCTGTAACTGGTTGTGTAAAATCAATAAATTTAAAAATAAGTTTTCCATCAAGACTCCATACTTTTGCTGTTTTATCAAATGAACCAGTCATTAACCATTCATTATTATCTAAAGAATTTTTTTGTGCTATTAAACATGTGATTCCAGCATCATGTGCATGATCTAATTTTTTTGCAACGGATGGTGAACCACCAAATGGACAATCATATATAATTAATTTACCATCAAAACCAACTGAATATAATTTATCAAGCATTAAAACACCTGTTGTTATATCATCATGTTCACATATTATATACAATGGTATACTATCAATAATTTGTCCAGTTACATTATTTAATTCATATTTATGAAATTGAATACCTTTTTTTTTTTTTTTTAAAAAAAGTATTTATTTAATAAATAATTAATCTTAACAGAGATTTACCTTCTGGTATACCAAAAATAACTTGTTTCAAACGAGAATGAAAACAAATTGAATAAGCTACAGAACCAATATTTAGTTTATCAACAACAGCACCGATGGCTACAAAGAAAAAAAAAATAATTTATCAAAATTTTTAGATAAGAAAATAAATTTTTCAATATGAAATTCACCATTATATGTAACAACTGTTGAATCATTACCACTTGAAAAAAAAGCTCTAGCTTCCGGAAGTGCACATAGAGCAGTAACCCATCCTCTATGCTTATAACAATGTTGAATAAGTTCACCTAAAGATAAATATGAATTTCTAGTAAAAAAAAACTTTTAATTTTACCTGATTCATGATCAAATGTTTGTACAGATCCATCTTCAAAACCAAGTATTAATTCACGTTTTACTGGATTACTTCCAATCACAGTTACTTTTGAATTAGGAGTTTTTATTTCCAAATAATATTCTAATGCCATTTATCTAATTTAATTAAAGAAATATTTTCAATGAAAATGTTTGAAAATTTTTCTCTTTTCTTATTATAAATTCAAAGAAAAGAAAAAATAATATTATTTTAAGCAAACAATTATTTATCATTATTATTGAAAAGAAAAACAATTTTCTATAAAAACCTACCAAATCTAAACACACATATGTAACTCTGTGTTAACAAATACCCATAGACAAAAACACACAAACAAAGATATACATGGTAATAAAAAAAAAAGAAGTAAAGAAATACATAGAAAACAAAGACGCGCTATAACGGATGATCGAAAAGAGAATTGACTAAATATTCATTCGCTTTTGAGCCTCTTTATAATTTTCTATTGTTCTCAAATATAGATTCAATATTTAATGTAAGACTTCTAGTGTAGGAGATATGAGTCGATTTCATCAAGGATTTTAGAACAATCATTCAGGAACGATTGAACTTACTTTATAAGTCTACTTTCCATAGACGTCAAGAAAATTGCCTAAATTGATTTAGTTTTCCTTATCAAAGTACAATTTGAATTAACCGAGAAAAAAACATTTTCAAAATATATTTCACTTATTAAAATCTATCTAATCAGTGATGCCGATTTAGACTTCACAGGTCATTTTTGGAATGCTGGAGCTTATCTTTTATAAAAGTCTAAAAAATGAACGAATATTTGGTCAAAATACTTTTCGATCACCTGTTATTAAACTAAAAACATTAATTCGAATCTTCTTCATCTTGGTGATCATCAGAATCTATTATCGAAGTTTTAGCCGAATCAGCTGTTAGTGGTCGTCGTAACTCAACACCTGTAATAAAGAAAAAGAATATATCACTTTCGTATTTTTTATTTTGCATAAAAAATGTTTCAAACTTACCTTTACCAGCTTGCGATTTCCATAGACTAATAAATGAAGAAAATAATTCAAATCACTTGATCTACAATTATTACTTACGAGTCATAAGTATGTTGAGAAGCATCACCTGATGATAAAAGATTGTTATTTACTGATTCTCGGCCTCTATAAAGAAAAACTTTTTATTTCATACATATATATATAAACTATAGAAATATTTTTAAATGAATGCTTTGTAATAATTCATTTGTTTAAGACAACAAAGAGAAGAGAATCATTACAAATGAACTTCAATGAAACTTTCATATATCTAACTGAAATCATTTTTTATTGATTTTCTTCTCTTTTGTGTTTTTATAAAATAAGGTAGTGCAATAAGTTCATTCAATGTGACACATTCAATAAAGATAGTGCAAAAGAAAAAGAGAGGTAGCATCGGTTGGTTTTTTTTAATTGCATACGTGCTTGCGTTCTTACAGAAGATGGACTAGAAAAGAAATAATTTGTTGTTTTTTTTTTTAAAGAAAAATATTGTATGTGTACACTCCAAAACCAGATTAAAAAACAAAATAATTTATTCTACTACAGAAAAACAAAAACAAAAAATAATAATAATAGTACATACGATGGTTGTGGCAAATGACCATTCGATGGTTTTTGTGCAGGATTTGTATTTACTGTTGTAAATGATTCACTTTGATCATCATCATCATCATCGTTCTAAATTTTGAAAAAAGAAAAGAAACAAATACATTAGGAAAGAAACATGTTGTTTTACTTGAGTAGCAAGTGAGTTTCTAGATGGTCGAAATCCTTGTGCAATAGAATTAACAGTTGGTTTTTCTCCTTTTTTACTGGCTTCATGTAATTTTTGTTCGATAAAACGTTTTTTTTCCGTTACAGTCATTGAATAAGGTCCAGTTGTTGATGTAGGTGGTACTACACTTTCGCTTTCACTTTATAAGAAAAATAGAATGAACAATAAAAATTCATTTAGTATATTGACTTATTATTTTTTTTCTCTTCTTGTTACCTATCTGAATTCGATTTAGTTGTTGATATTGTTTTAACTGTTGATTGACGAGGAAGAGCAGAAATAGTTGATGTTTGATTTGTTGTTGTTGGTCTCATACTTGCTGCAACTAATGAACTAATACCATTTTTTGTTGTAGATGGTGGAACATGTTTTCTTGGCGATGGATGAATATCAGATATAATTCCTGGTTGTGTTGGTTGTGTATCTTCATCATCATCACTTTCGTTCGCATTAGATATTGTAACATCATCATCTGAATCATTTTTTATTGTTGGACGACTATGATCATATTTTGATTTTGATGGAACTGTTGTTGTTATAGGACTACGTTGATCAATTAAAGTTTTTTTTGGTCGTTGATGTTCATCTTCAAACGTAACTAATTTACTACCAGTTGAACGTACAGATGTAATGCTATGTCGAACATCAAGTCGTTCATTAATACGTTTATCTAATATTCGACTAATATTAGCACGAATACGTTCGAAATTTGATAAATCCTATAGAAATTTTAATTGTTATGATTATTAATTATGAATTAACTTACATTTTGAATATTACGTCTTGTTTGTAAAACACTTTCCATTTTAATTCGAAAATCAAGATCAGTAAGACGAGTATCAGTCTTTAACATACAATATAGAATATATCTTGTCTAATTTTCATTTATTATTCTTACTTCAGAAATTCCTAAACTTTCATAATCTTCAAGTTCTTGAGTTAATTGTCTTTTTGCTTCATCTCGATATTTTGTTAAAAATTTTGGATTATCTTTTAATCGTTCAACAAGATCTGGACAATATTCAGATAAATATATATCTATTGTTGGTATTGGTCGAGATGGTCGAGGTTGTACTGATGGTTCAACTGATGAACTAGTAGGACGTGTTGATGGTCGTTCATTTCGAAATTGAGCTAGTTGATCATTAGCTTCTTGAAGTTCTTCTTCTAATCTCTTACGATGTATTCTTTCTTCATTATATCGCTACATAAAACATAGAGAGAAGAGATACTTGTGAAATCTCCAATAACAGATTTTCAGAGAAAAGTCTCTGAAAAACCAAGACCTACAAAAGAATTTAGGGGACATCTTATTCTTTTCAGAAATATTTTCTCCTTTTCACCTAAACCAGTTGATATGAAATTGTTCCAGCTACGTAGATTTTTTCTCTGATTTGTTCTAGCTATTAGTATTTAAAGAAAAAAGTCAAAAAATACGATGTTTCAAAACCTTTTTCCTTCACATTTTATATAGTGGTCGCACACACAGAGTCCTGTTACTGGGTAAAAAAGTATCTAAACTTTAATCTTTCAAATCTCCTAGTTTGATTGCGAATAGAGCATGTTGAATTCTGATCTCAAGGGTTAATCAGCCATCATCTAGAGGAACTAACTTAATGGAACTCATCGAAAAGTGATCCATATCTTTGATTAATTTGAATCATTTGCTTTGAATCAAGATTACAGCCGATTGAAGTACCCAATGTGTGACACAATATAAACATGCGAATTTTTATTTATTAATAAGAAAATGAAAGTTAACGCATTTAAATAATGGAAAACTAGAACAGTATTATAAAAGCCATTTGTTGAGTCCTGAGAGAAAAAAATTATTATTGTCATATTAAATTCTTTGCATTAAAGCCTATCAACCTCAAGTAGCTACTTGCGATCAGAGTTTACTGAGCTCTATTTGTAGGTAAGATATCAGGCAAAAGAATTGAGGTTCATGTGCAATTTACTTGGTAGCAAGACTTCTTTCGACTATTGTATCTATATTTTTTTTTTCATATTTAACTTACATTTTGAAAAGTAATTAATTCATTTGTTAAATCACCTGCATTGCCTGGTGTTTTTTTAAGTAATTCAAGATTATCTTTTAGATTTGCCATTTCTCTTCGAAGCTAAAAACAAAAAGAAAAATCACTATTAACATTTAATAATAAGATTAATTACATTTTCGTTATCACGTTCAACACGTCGTTTATGTTTTTCTGCTTGTTGAAGTAATTGTTTCTATTTAAATTAAAATGAACAGAAAAAAATTCAAAATATATAATTTCTATGACTTACAAGTTGTTCAATATCAGCACGTAAATTTTTATTATCTTTGATTAATTCTGAAGAACCTGCTTCATGTTGACGAGGTGAAGGTGATCGTGTATGAGAATGCTAAAAATTTAATAAAAAAAAAATGCTCTTAAACAAGAATATTTTCAGTAATATTTATTCTTATTACTGATTTCATTTGGGTAAATCTATCATCTATTGTTATTTTTGTCGTTAATGTTTGAATTTCTTGCTATATAAAATAACGTTATATAATTAGTATCATAGAAAAAAAAAAATAAGCAAAAGCTTACTTTAAGTTGACTAATATTTGTATCACGATCTCCAATTTTTTCTTCAGCAGCTGTCTGAAAAAAAAAATATATATATATAAATTTCAAAATAATCCTCTGAGCGCACGAAAACAACATCGTTAACGACATAAAACGGATATTTACTAGTGAAAAAAAATGTAGATAGATGACAGTGGAATGAGATAAAACCTCAGGAACCATTGTGTTCCACATATTAAAATCAAAAATCACTTCGATTACTGGTTTACATCATTAATACAGCTTCGCAAAATCTTCTGTCAAATGCCATATAAATGAGAGTTCTCCATTATTAGATAGTACTTTTATTAAACACAACTCTCAAATTCTCTAGCAGGAAACCTGGTACTCCGATGATTTTGTTGTCTAAAAAATGCTGGAATCATGGACTTCTAGCATTGCTGGATATCACCAATTTTCGATCACTTTAATTAGCAAAAAACAACTCTTCATGCATACAAAAAAATTTCATAATCAATTTTTATACAAAACAAAGTACAGAATTTTCTTCAATTTTCTGGCAGAGTACATTCTATGGAATTGAAACTTTTTTACACATGCTGGATACTGTTTAGAGTGCCGAAGTTTTTTTTACTCTGGAAAATATTGCATCGTTGATTTTTAGCAGATTTTATAAAACAGTAGGAATCCCAAGTAGTTTCAAGTCTTTGTGAAAGAAACTTCAGCTTTATTCATCGAAATCTATCTACTCTGAGAGTTTCAAATACTAGAATATGTTATTTTTCAAATGATGACCGTCTGTATTTTAATTTTGAACATACTTTTTGAACTTTGATTATTTGTAATTCAGTATCTTTTTTATTTAATTCATCTTTAAGACGTTGAATTTCTTTTTCAATATCAACATCATGCTCACGTCGTTTACTGTAATCATAATCTGGATGACGACGATTAATATGTGCTTGTAAAAAATTAATACTTAAAAATGCATGTGTACAAACTGGACACTAAAAGAAAAAAAGAAATTTATCAAAAAACAAAAATAATTTGTATAATTATTTGTTTTTGTTTTTGTACCGTATGATAATTTGAATTTTGTGCCATTAACATTCTTTGTTGTGTTTCAAGCATTTTTCGTCGTTTTTTTGATTCTTTTTTTGTGTCAGCTAATTCATCTTTTAATTTTTTGATTTGTTGTTGAGTATATTCTTGATCCTATTTTATTTAATTATAAAAATTCTCATCAAGAAAAAAAAATGTGATATTGAAATACATACATGAAAACCTTTACTTTTCAATTGTTCGTAATCAGCTAATTGAGTTGTTATTTGATCTTGGCACAGCTATAAGAACGAAAAAAAAAAGAACAATAATTTTACCAATAGACCTAAAATGAATAAAAGACAAACTAGAAGATATTCAATTGTTAATTGAGCCATTTTATAAAGTTTAACAAAATTTGGATCCATAGTTCGTGAATCCTTAGATTTTTGAAAAATATAAAAGCTTTTATTTGAATTTTTTAATAAAAACTTACAACTTCAGCATCAATATTACACAATGTTATGTTTTCAAGATTATCTTGTAATGTTTGAAAATCCATATCACGTGCAATACGATCAACATCAACTGCGGCTATATTAAAGAAATAAATTTTGAGTTATTTTGTTTTTATTCTTTTCAGTTTAATTCTCATACCAACTCGACGCCAATCAATTTTTTCACTACGTTTAAGAAATATTCCTTGACGATTTACTTGTTGTTGAGATGGACTTAAATAGAGATAATTCATATCAGAACCTAATGGTACTCTTTGAGGGGTTGCAGATGTTGAATAATAATTATTCTGCATTGTTAATAACTAATCTTAAAAGAAGGTAGTCTAAGCGCCATATTTTTTTTTCTACCATTGTGTTCATCGTTTCCATCGATACAATTACAATAGTGTCAAAACTGACCTGTTTAAAAAAATGACTTAAATTTGTAAATCAAGATTGTTCATTATGTTCAATGTATGTTAATTTCAATATTAAACATATTTTGGATGTTAGAACGGATTAGATGTCGCTGATTGACTAATGATTACCTAGCTATCATAGACTCATGAAGATAAGTGAAGACAGTTATCTATGAAATATTGTCAAAATGAGTGAAGAAATTACGTGTAATCTATCTTCTTGCATATCAATATAAAAATACTAGAATTTCTTATTATATCATGGCTTCTTTTTTCTAGACAATAATGTTCCTTCTATCAATTCGCTTTTACTTCTTTATCATTTGTAATCTATTTGTAAGCTGTTCAAAATTATTAATTCAATATAAAACAAATAATTATTTCGCTCGTAGTTTTTTGTAAAATGTAATCAATCAAGTTTGGATTCATTGGATTTAACAACAAACCCTGATATTATTATTAAAAATTGTACTATCGGAGAACTATGTACAGATTCTATCAATTCAACTTCTGTACATTATTACTCTGTTCAATATTATTTTAATCCAGCAACGGTAAAAAAAAAAATGACTATTGACAAATCTTTTCGTACTACTACAAAGTTAGATCGATATGACGTTTCTTTTTTCATTTTTATGTATAGGCTATTCGTTTAACAACAAGTATGAAATATGATATAAAACAAAATGATCCAGTTTTAGTTGTTGTTCGACAAATTCGTGGTGTTGTTTCATGGACATTACCATATGCATTTTCTAATGGGTAAAAATGGTTCATTCGAATGCAAAATTCTTCAATTTTTAATTGTTATTAGGATGCTTTATACAAGTGTTGCACGTATACTTTGTTTGTTCAATGAAGTAAATCGTACTCGTCCACATACAAGTACTATATTTGTTGAAATTTCAACATCAAATCCAGATTTAATTGATTACTCTATTCAACTTGATAATACAACTGAATATCTACTTGAGTAAGACAAATAAATTATTCGTTTTTACTTTTGTAATTTTTGTTTTAACAATATAGAACAGGTGTTGAACGAAGTTTTACTGTTTCGCCAGCTATGCCTGTCTATTATAAATTTATATTTCCACCTAATATTGAGAACATTTTCATTGAAGTTAAATCTAAAGATGATCTATGTGCTGTTGTATCTGTTCAATCATTTGATTGTCCAGTTTATGATGTTGGTGAAATTGGTTTTAGACAAGGACATTATCAAACAATGTCAAGAAGTGCTTCATTTAATGTTTATGTAATATATCATAATAGATGTTAATATTGATTTTTCTTTCATTTTTTATTGAATAGTCTAGTGAATTTACGAAACGAAATGAATTTCTTATTGTTTTTCTTGTTAAACCAACGGATGTTGACTGTTTGGCTTACAAAGAATCAGCAATGATTGAACCAGGTGAGTTGAGTATTTTTTTTTTGTTTTAGAGATGTATTCTGATTGAATTTATTCATTTTTGTAGCTGGTGTGGTTGATGTTCAACGAAGCAAAAATGCAACAGTTATATTGAATTCACCAAAATATTGTATATTTGCATTGTATAAAGTTTATGAAATTTAATTTTCTTTTTATCGGATAGCTAAATATCTCTATATAACAATATTTGTGACAACTGGTTTATTCTTTTTAATTTATATGTTCGCTTTTCTTATTATGTGTAAACATTCAGATATTTAGTGAGTTTTTCTTTTGTTTGAGTGAGATTTGAAATAATTGAAAATAAATCTTTTTTTTAGTGATGATTTAGCTCCAGATGCTTTACGTATGTATAAATGATTGTACTTCTCTGTTTTTTTTTCTTTATTGAAATTTCTTTATTATAGCAATTTTAGAAGCACGAACAGAGCGAGAACTTACTGGTATGTATAGATGGATGAAAAATAAGATTTTTATGATTAATTGAAAATAGAACATCGACATAATGGACAACCTCATCAAACGTCTCAAGGTGAAGATAATGTAATAGAATCAAGGGCACATGATTATGAACATCAAACATCTGCTGTTGAAGTTATTGAAACATCACATGTACGTTTGAATCAAAGATATTTTTATTGAAATTTATTTACTTGATATGTAGTTAAGTTGAATTTAATAGGATTTCGAATTATAATAAACTATTTAGATGATATTATTTTCAACAAATGATTGAAGGAGTAAACTCAAAATTGAGTAAATCGAAATTTATTATTTTAATGACAATCTCTCTATTCAAAATCATTGTTTCTATTGAAAATGTTAGTTATCAAATCTATTCATAGGCAAGATTTCAAATCAAAAGTTCTCTTTTTTTTGGGTATTCGAAAAAAATTTAATGAAAAAGGATCATAATTCTGCTTCAATAGGCTGTAGACACATATCTCTTTAGGTTTGTTTTAGGACCACTGAAAACTACTTCTAGTTATAATATAAAATGACTGTTGACATGCTCAATATGAAAAAAGAACGAAGACAAATGTAACAAGCGATGATCTCTTTTTTTTTCCTTATTTACAAAAATCAGTTGCACAAAATAATGGATGAAACATAATTGAAAAAAGATTTTCTATTTTTCTTTCAGCGTGGTTTTGTAACTGTTCATGATTTATCTGTAAAAGATTATGAATATTCAAAACAAAAATTTCGTATATATCCTCAAACAATGATAACAATTGCTATATTTTATTCTTTACCTGTCATTCAACTGGTATTACAATATCAAATAAATATTGATTCAATTGGAAATGAAGATATATGTTATTTTAATTTCTTATGTACACGACAATTTGCTACGTTAACAGCATTTAATAATGTTTTTTCTAATATTGGTTATTGTGTACTTGGTATACTTTTTTTTATTATTGTATATCGAAGGTAAAAGGATATTTATTTCTATATTTAATTATTTTGTATTTAATAGAGATAAAGCTTATGCTCGATTTCTTACGAAATATCCAGCAATAGGCAAAGTAAAGTTAAATATTTGGACGATAAAATTTCTTTTAAATTCGTTTTATTTAATTAGGAATATGGTATTCCACAACACTTTGGTCTCTTCTATGCAATGGCTATTGGTTTGTTTATGGAAGGTATTCTGAGTTCATGGTAAATAATAGTTCAATTGATTTGTTAAGAGTAGACTATCTTCTTTTAGTTATCATGTATGTCCATCAAGACAAAATTTTCAATTTGATACAAGTTTTATGTTTATAATAGCGGTTTTGAATCTAATTAAAATTTATCAAACAAGACATCCAGATATCAATCCACGTTCAGCTGGTGTATTTTCATTTTTAGCTGTTATTATTTTTGTAACCGTTATTGGAGTGGTCTGTTAATATTTAAATTAATCTTCTTTTTGGTTTTTGAATAGTTTTGATTGTTTTTTGTTTCTTTGTAGTATTATGATAAACAATGGTTTTGGATAATTTATGCTATTATTCATATAATCGTGTGTTTAACATTTACAGCAAAAATTTATTATATGGGAAAATTAAAAATTTCATTTCGTGTACATGTGAGTTGAAAAAAAAATATTTAATTCACTAATCTACAGTTGTGTTTGATAGAAGAATTTATCGAATTGTATATAGTTTAATTAAAGTTTAATCTCAATGATATTTAAAAAAAATAGAAAATAATTCTGAATAATAATAACTCAAGAGTGTAAAGATTTGGAAAATAAATCTTTTATTGTCTTGAAAATTTCAATTAAAACAATAGTAGGTTTCATTGAGATATCTTATTTTAAAAGTAAAAGTATATTCCTTGGAGAATCATCGAACTTAAGGATACCCTCTTTTTTTTCATATCTAGTTCTTGAAGAGAGTACAATGAGCCTGCGTAAAATTTTCACCGCCCAATGGAGCTTCTAAAATAAACTTGGTTTTTGCAATTTTTCCAGCAACAACCCTGATTTATTACAGAACTACATCAAGTCTGCTTACCATCTCTATCTAAGTTGGCTCGATGAAGAGGCCTAAAAGCAGCTCTGATATATATTTATATAGTCTAATGTGTTTGCAAAATAGGTATTAAGCTTGGTCAAGCAAAGTTAGACAACATCAAAGTTTTACTCCTTGAATATATATCTCCTTAGTTTAGACTGTCTATCTATGGTAAAAATTTTATGCCGATTCATTATATTCTTTTGGAGAAACAGAAATGACCAAAAAGAGGGAACATCCTCTTAATAAGATCTAGAATATCTATTCAAAATGTAAGAAAATTTTCAAAACTTTTCATAAGATCATCATAACTTTTTGGCACCAAACCTCGATATCTTTTGAATATCTTCAGAATAGAAACAGCTAGAAATCTGCAATTTTCCTTGCTGTAGGTTTTGATCAAAAGTTTTCGAAAAAAATTTTTCAACAAACAATGTGAATTCAATACAGTTTAGAGTGAACAATGCTCAGCTGACTGATTTTAAATCTGCCAGTAAAACACTTGTAATCTCTGTCTGGAATAAGTTATAAAAGTTTGCCTTGTGTGAATCGACAAAGAAATGTCTCCATCATCGTTTGTTGAGAATGTTTTTTTTTTCAAATACATCTGCTTAAAACCTACAGCAAAAACTTACCAGCTTGACGAATACATAGTTTAGATAATTCGATAAAATTTTACTTCCTTCACATTTTTCTTTCGAATGGCGGAAGCTACGGATTTCTATGATATTTCCAAGGAAATTATTCGAAAAACCAATAGAATGCACCCTATTTTGAAATCGACAATAGTAATGCGTTCTTTCGTTGTCTAGCTTATAAATTTTCAGTAAGAAAACTATTGTTCGAAATAAAAAAAAGATTTTGTAAGATGTGTTATTTTACTGATTTTCATAGATTCATTTATATCGACTTGTAAAAGGCAATGGATTTCTTTCTCGACCACGTTATCTAAATCGTATGATAATATTGATTGCAGCTAATTGTATTAATATTGCATTTGCTTTATATGGTGCAATAGCTCAACCTGATTCATTCCCTGATCATCTTCTATTTATTTTTCTTGGAAATTTAGCTCTTTATTTAATATATTATATTTTCATGAAAATTGTTCATCGAGAAGGCTTTACACGTTTTTCTATATTATTTCTTACATTGTCAGTATGTTTTTGGACTTCATCATTATTCTTCTTTTATCATGAAGTTAAGAGTTATGAAGTTCAACCAGCTATATCAAGAACATATAATCAACGATGCATTGTACTGAATACATATGATGCACATGATGTATGGCATTTATTATCATCGTTTGGTCTTTTCTTTTCATTTCTTTCTATACTAACAATCGATGATGGTGTACGAAAGAAACAACGAAAAGAATTGGCAGCTTTTTAATATGAAAAGGAAAAAAAGAGAAGCAATATTTGTTCTATGTTTTTTTTTTACTAATGTCTTTCAATATTTGTCTTAAAATAAAAAAAATTCCTAATTGTTTTATTTATATTTTTATTTGTAATAAGACGAGAAAAAAAAAACAAAGATACTTGTTCGTTTTTTTTTATTCTGTATATTCGCCAACAAAAAGTACTGAAAGTGCTTGGTCAATTGATAACATTCCTTGTTCATCAATATCCATATCTCGTAACATTTCATCAATTTCTTCTTCACTTAATTTTTCTCCACGTGTACTTAAAAAATATTTTAATTCTTGTGCTGATATAAAACCATTACGTTCATAATCAAAACAACGTAAACTATCATAAACATCTTTTTCAGAACGTTTTTTTAAACCAGTACATATATCTTGAATGGTTTGTAAATCAAATAATTGATGAGTATGTGTTGTACCTAATTTTGTATCAATTACTTTTTTTAATTCAATATTTGTTGGACTATAACCAGCTGCACGAATAATTGTTTCAACATCTTTGAAATTTAATGCACGATTACGATTTCGTTTAGTTAAAATTTCATAAGCTTGTTTTAAACGATCATCAGTTTTTACTGATGTACCATTACTGTGGGAGCTCATTGTACGTGTTTGTACTATAGACAACGTCGAAAAAAATGAAGAAAAAAATCAATGAAGCAGTATACAGTTAGAAGGATTAGTTTTCTCTCTCATGATAATGATCAAATAATCGTTTGTCGTTGAAGAGAAGAGAAATAGAAGAAAACGAAGAAAGAACGTGCATGATCAATGAGACATTCGGCTTAATGTCTCTTCGTCAGTTAAGCAAGTATACAGGTGACCTCGTATAACTACTTCGTTCTCTTTTTCCTTCGTTCTCTTCTCTCCTCTCCTCTCCTTCTTTTCTATCAAATAATGTCCAACAATAAAACCACATACAATTTTCTTTATCATTCAATTTCTTATTCGTTTGCACAAAAGATTAGACAAGTATTCAGTGGTCATATACATTTGGAATTTGTTCTTTTCTTTTCTTTTTATTATATTTAGATAAAATGAAGTATATCATTGAAATATTTCTTTATGTGATTCTTTTATTTAATAAATCCAAACAAAATGATGAAAATATTTTATTAATCAATGATCCAACAAATATTTACTATAGACCCTATACAATTTTAGCATCAGATAATCGAGTAAAACGTGAGAAATCTTCTTGGTTTTATCCAACAGTAAATCATGCAACTATTATTCATGATCAATGTGATCCACATATTTATAGTAAACTTTATAGCTGTTCACATTCAACAGATTGCATGTAAGACAAATTATATAAAAATTCGACGTTGTGGCTAATCTCAAATTTTTACTAACTTATATGAAATATCTTGTTGCTGATTTCTGATTTTTGACAAAAATAATCTCATGACAAATAACAGAAACATACATGAATCAGTAATTTATTTGCGTAATTGAAAACTGTCACCAAAAAAGTACATATCAGCGAAAAAAAATCGAGAAATGTTATTCCATTGATACTAGCGTTTTTTTGAAATTACGGTGACAATGACTATTTATTCCACTGTAATGATGTACCATTACGATCGTCCTCAATTTCACCCTCTCATTCTTACCATTACCGACACCCTAACCATAACTCGTACATTTATTCTTACCCTAACCCTTACCTTCATTCACCTACAAAGTAGTAAATTTCTTATTTCTTAGCTATTTTTCAAATGATAGGATTCAAACGAATAGATAATTACATGTATGTTAGTTTCAATTTATAGAAATTTCGATAAATTGAAATTTATAAGAATAGTCACACATAGATTTTGAAATTAGTACGAATTTGAGATTTGTCACTCTTGAGAAAATTTTTCGTTAAATTTATTTGGATTTCTTTTTCTAGAACATTAGCAACTTGTCTTGAATCTATTCATTGTTCAGTACATATTAAATCTTATGGAAGTTTAATACTTAATTTACTTAATTTACTGGGTATCAATAATTGTAATGATAATGATATAAAATCATCATGTCCTAATGAAAAACGTGTTATCATTTTACATGATTTACTAACACATTGGACTGATAGTAAATTGATAAATAATGTTGATTATCAAGAAGAAAATAGTGTAGAAATTGATAGTTATTGCCAGTAAGTTTCATCAATATTTGAATATGGTAAAGATTTATTTGTTTTCTTTTTCAGTACAATACCAAATTTTATAATTGAAGTGAAAGAAAAAATTAAAGAACAATGTTTAATATATTCCAGACAAGTTGAAGCATATCTTGAAAATTTTTTATGTTCAAGTAAAAAAATAAAAGATTTTTTATGTTTTAATTTTATTTATAATAAATTTTATTTAAGTAGAAACACATACTGGAGTCGCACGAACAAGTACAACAACATCAACAAATGTATTGGAAGAACAATTACATTGGACAAAATTAGATGAAACAGAACGAAAATTTTCTACAATATCAACAAAACTAATGTATTTTGATGAAGATGATGATTTAAATTTTATTAATTTAAATAAAAATTTATTAAATACAACAGAACAAACTGTTTATGTTGTATGTATATATTTATTTCTATTTTCTATTAAATATTTTCTATTATTATATTTTAAGAATGATCATCAATATTATAATGTTTCATATATTATTCCAAAATCTGAAAGCATTCCATTGTATTCTGTTCCAGATAATAACCAATTTACTCGTATAAATGCACTTTTTGATCGACATCGGTCAGCTTTTGTAAGAAAATTCGATTGAAATTATTTGATCTTTATGAAATTTTGTTTGGATAATAGAGTATCAATTTAAAATTTGATTTCCCATTTTATGGACATAGTATTAATAAAATATTAGTTGGAACAGGAGGTAGGTTTTCATCTTTTAAATTTTTATTATTTTATGATAGCTATATATATATATGTAATTTGTTTTCCAAGACATCGATAGAGATATAAATTACTCGTAAGTGCTGATGATAGATTTACATAATCTGTCTATTTATTCTGCTTTAATTGTTAACAAATTTACTTTTGCTATAAAAAAAAAAGTTTTTTCAATTTTATTTTCTAACTCTTTTATCGAATTTAAAACGTACAATCTCATTATTTTTCTAGGTTTCATCTATACAGGTGATTTATTACATTCGGCATTAGTGGGTAGTACACAATAGTAAATTTTTTCTCAATTTTTTTCTTATCGAAAATAATTTTACTTACTCTTTATTTAAAGTATTGCACCATTTATGGCAAACTTTGATGCATCAATTGGTGGTAATCAATCTGAAGTAAAATATTTTGATAATACTACACATTTTATTTGTACATGGAAGAATCTTTATTTACAAGACCAACAAGATGCTGGTGCTTTTACATTTCAAACCATTTTACAAGATACTGGTTGGATTTCAATGTTATATGAAATATATTTAGAATAATTTGTTTATTTTTTGTTTGATTTAAATTAGGTAATATTTATTTTAATTATATACAAATTCCACAAGTAAAAATATCGACTTCAAATCATGCTCATCGTATTGGTCTTTCTGATGCATATATGTCCCAACACATGACAAATGAACATATTATTCGTGTTATAACACTTTATGATAGACTTAATTTAGATAAGGAAAAAATAAAAAATGGTGTATCAATTATTTTTTCAATGGATAATAGTAAGTTTTATTTAGAATCAAATTATTCTTTTCCTTAAGAGAGCATCCATAAGAAGACTAAGGGAGTGAAACGCTCGTCAAAATTTAATTTTTTTATATGCATCCTAACTGTCGTCTTTTGAAATCACCGAAGTCAAGTCTTCAACTCTTTTAGATGTTCTGTAGAAAATTTAACTTATACCGACTTTCCCGTTATAACTCTCCACTATGAAGAAAATAGCCAGAAACCATTTCATTCATGTCTCTTGAAATTATACTTGAATTTAACAGATTTTTTTTAATGCAATGAAATCAGTTAGTCATATATGAACGAAAAAAGATCATAATTTACTAGTATACAACTTCCGTTTTTTTGCGATTAATGGAAAAAAAATGTCATACTGAATAATTTATTATTCAACTGAAAAGCCTAATTATAGCTTAAATTTAAAGACTTTAAGTGAATAAATGTTAAAAAAGAGCAACAGATAACACTACAGTCTCTAAATATCATATTTCATACATTGCGGCACATCTCAATGCAGCAAGGTTCATGCTTCAAACACTTTCAATACAATTTCAAATGTATTCTATACAAGCCATTGAGTTATAAGCTTAGAGGTCTAAAATGTGATAACGGTAATTATGCACCTGATTCTATAGTTACTACAGTAAATAACATAGACGAAATAAAAATAAATTTTAGCATTCTCACGATCAAGAGGACGATGAGCACTGTATAATCCTTTCTGTCCTGACACTTATACTAGATATCCGTTCTCTACAGTCCTTTTTTTTTCTTCACCGTTACTGTGTCGATGCGCCTTATATAAATTCATTCTACTCTCATTGTCACCTCTGCAGTGAAGTTCTTATTTGAATTCTAAGTATATTCAGACAAACTAAATTATTAGCTGTTTCTATGATATAGCGCGAATTTAGGTTTTCTTTTTCAGTTATCTTCGAGTTGATGTAAGACTCTTAGATCTACATTTATACTGTAGCTCAAATGAGGTAATTCGTGTTTAAATGGTGATCTTTTGACTGAGCAACCAAAATCAAAAAAAATTTTTTTTTTGTCTGATAGCCCTCGATACTCGATAGTCTCATAGCCTTTCTCTTAATATTTAATGAAATACTAATCGAAAAAAGGTCACACAAATGTACGATAAAAGTACAGAAAAGAGCATGATTTAGGTAGCAACAAGGCTA
>CAJNOP010000024.1:2036489-2121304 GCA_905250075.1 Rotaria sp. Silwood1
ACAATTGTGATTGCTCATCGTTTGAGTACAATACGAAATGCTGATTTAATCATAGCATTAGACAAAGGCGAAGTGTTTGAATATGGAACTCATAATGTTTTGATGGATCGCAAAGGTCTTTATTATGAATTAGTAATTGCACAACAACGTAAAGAAAAACATGAAGATGATGAGTCATCCGATGAAGATCAACCGATAGAATTACTTGATAAAAGTAATGAATAAATAAAATAAAAATTGATATATGACCTATTTTGCTTTAGATGTTTTACTTCGTCGACGTACGATGTCATTTGGTTCAGTACAATCAATACAATCTGACATTCCTGATGTTTATGAAATGGATGATACAACAATTGAAATAAAAAATAAACAAATTTTTCGTAAACCATTTATTTTTAAAATTCTTAATCTTAATTTACCAGAAATAAACTGGATTATACTCGGATGTGCAACATCAATTCTATTCGGTGCTATTACACCGGTAGGTCCATGCTTCAAAAGAATTTTTTCTTTGTTATGTATTGTGAAATATGATCTAAAAGCAGCGTTGAATTATAGGAGTGAAAATTTAGATCTAGCGTTTTCCTTGACAGGTCATAACAGACACTGGTGAACAATCATTACAGACCGTGGTAGTCGTAGGACAGAGACTGTCATAGATTGTGATAGACGCTAGCCAGAGACCATGACAACTGCTAATAATAGACCGTCACAGGACGTGACAGATGCTGACCAAAGACTATCACAGACTGTGACAAATGCTAGTCAGAAACCATCATAGGTCGTGACAATCTCTGACCAGAAACCATTAAAGACCGTAATAGACGCTAGTAGAAGGCCATCAAAGACCTTATATCAATAATATCTCGTTATAATATATGACCTATTTCCTTATTACATACTTAGAGAATGCATTGTGTTTCACATTTTAATCTCGTATACCTTGTACTAACAGCTTTTTTATTTTATTTTAGTTATTTGCATTATTTTTCTCAGAAATTTATAGTTTATTTGCTGAACCAGATGTTGGCAAAGCCAATATACAAACACGTAACTATGCACTAGTTATCTTTTTTATTGGTATTGGTGGTGGTTTATGTCAATGTCTAAGTAGTATCGCTTTTTCTAAAAGTGGGGAAGCATTAACAATGCGTATGCGTATTATATCTTTTGCATCCATGCTAAGACAAGAAGTAGCTTGGTTTGACAGGGAAGAAAATAGTCTTGGTGCTTTAGTAACTCAACTATCATCAGATACATCAAATTTAAAAGTAATTGAAAAATATTTAATTAATCACAGTCGTCAAAAAAAAGAAGCTATTCTTTTAGGGTCTATCTGGAGTTCGAATGGGTATTATTTTTAATGCAGTAGGTGCAGTTGTATGTGCATTAACAATTGCTTTTCAAGCTGGATGGAAATTAACTTTTATTGTTTTATTATTTGTACCATTAATGGTTTTTTCGGGTATTTTACAAGGAAGACGAATGAGCAATACAAAGAAAACGAAAGAAAAAAAAAGTGGTCGTTTATCTTGGGAAGAAAAAGGAGGAACGGTAAAAAAATTTATTTATTTTTATTGATTTTTAAAATAACTATTTTTCTATTCAAGTATGCCACAGAAGCAATCGATAGTATTCGAACTGTTGTTGGACTTCATCAAGAACAATATTTTATTTCTCATTATGAAGATTGTTTTAATAAAGAGTTTAAGTAAGATTTTTTTTTTTAATAGGAAACTGAGAAAAAAAGCAAATTATTTTCTTTTCTTATAGACGATCAATGATTAAAATACAATTACAATCGGTTGGAACAGGTTTAGCTAATTCATTAATGTTTTTTATTCATGCTGCCGCATTTGGATATGGAAGCGTTTTAGTTGAAAATGGAGAGATGAAAGCTCCTCTTGTATTTCGGTAAATGAATAAATCTATTGATATAGAAGATAAGTTTTTCTTTTAGAGTTTTTTCGGTAATTACCTTTGGTGCAATGAGTGTAGGACGGTGAGTTAGATTAGTAGAAATTTTGTTTTATTAACAATCAAAATTTTGTAGATCAACAGCTATGATACCTGATTATGCAAAAGGAAAAGAAAGTGCTATTAGAATATTAAATTTAAGTAATCGTCAATCAAACATTGATCCTCAAGATATAAGTGGAACTGTATTAGTAAGTATTCATATATAAAAGTTGAACTCTATAAAATATTACAAATAAAACAAACCTAACCTTAAAAGCATTCGTACTTATATGAGTATTTATATCTTTGAATAAAGTTAATCTTATGACGAAAACAAAAAATTTTATTTTTTCGAACAATCATTTATAGATAGCTACTACTTTAATGCATGAAAAATAAAAATGACATAAAAATTTAACTGGATGGAAAACGAAAAAAAAAGCAACCTAATGATCTTCCATGAAAATGTGTCGAAGAAGGAACATATTTACACATCATAAACAGCAGATCAAACAAGGAGTTCAACACTCGTTCTCTTGATTATATAAAAGAAAATTTTGACAACATTGAAAGTATCGATGATGAGTTTTGTTGTATTCATCTGTATATCATCTGTATTGAATGATATCGAGCAAGAGGAGTATAACTATTTGGAAATACACAAGCGATACTATCTCATGTTTTAGTTAAGATCTATTATTCGGATATTAGATGAATAATAATTTAAGGAAAAAAATATACTCTACTCGGAAAAATATCCAAACTGACTCTTATATTTTATTGAATGTGAAAAGCACATAAAATGCTATGGACTATGGAATTATAAATTGAAAATTGAAAATTTTGTCTAAACGATTTATTCCATATCTTAGATCAATAAACTTTTTATTAAATAGGAAAAATTGGAAGGCAACGTTCAATTCGATCGAGTTAAATTTGTATATCCATCACGACCAAAATTACGTATTTTAAAAGATTTTAATTTATCGGCCAATGCTGGTCAAACAACAGCACTTTGTGGACCAAGTGGTTCAGGGTACATATTAAATCTTAAATAGACATATTCGTTTTATTTTAACCCATAATTTTATTTCTAGAAAAAGTACGTGTGTTGCACTTCTCCTTCGATTTTATGATCCATATGAAGGTTGTGTTCTACTTGATGGTCACGACATTCGAGGATTAAATTTACCATGGTTACGATCCCAACTTGGATTTGTTCAACAAGAACCCGTTTTATTTAACTTAAGTGTTCGTGATAATATAGCATATGGTGATAATACAAGAAAAGTTTCACAAGCAGAAATTGAACAAGCAGCAAAAAAAGCTAATATTCATGATTCAATTATTGCATTTCCTGAGGTTATATTTTAATGAAAAAAAAACTAATAACAATAAAGATAATAATTTCTATTTGTCTTTTTAGGGTTATGATACAATGTGTGGTGCGAAAGGTAGTCAAATAAGTGGCGGTCAAAAACAACGCATTGCTATCGCACGTGCACTTATACGCGATCCTAAGATTCTTCTTCTCGATGAAGCAACATCAGCGTTAGATGTTCGTAGTGAAAGAGTTGTTCAAGAAGCTTTAGATGTAGCACGAAATGGTCGGACATGTTTGACTATTGCACACCGTTTAGCAACAATAAGAAATTCAGACAAAATTGTTGTTGTCGACCGTGGACGAATTAAGGAAAGTGGTACACATGATGAACTTATGAACCACCGAGGAATCTTTTATAAATTAAATATGGCTCAGGAACGCAATGATGAATAAGTAGTTCTGTTTTTCTTTGCTGCGTCTTCTTTCAGCCGGTGCTCTATGTATGAACTGTTAGTCTATGTCCGATATATTTAAGTTTCTTTTTCTTATATTTTTATGTGCTGTGTAAAAAATTCTTATTTTAATGAATGTGGAAAAAATTTTTTCGAAATCTTTCATGTTAAACAAATACAGTAGTATCAACGGATGATCAAGAGTGTTACAGAGTTAAAATATCGTTGTATTTGTGAATAAAATTAAAATTTTATATAAGTATATTTATTTACATGAAGAATAAATTCTTCTTTCTACAATTAAATGAATGAATTATGATATGTAAAGAAAAATCTACTGCAGATCTTGGTAAATCAATGTACAATTAAGATTTATATTTTGAGAAAAATATTTGCGTTTCAATGTTAAATTAAAGTTGTTTAACGTGCAGCATCCTCACTGATCAATTCGATATATCAGTATTACTTTTGTGAAATACAATCTAAAAGGAGCATTGAAGTAGAAATCTACTCCCTACGCTAACAGGCATTTTAGTAACGTCATATCTATCATTGTCTATGGCAGGCTTACAAGAAAACCTCTTCAATATTGATCTGAAAGTTGACACACATAGGGAACTCAACTACGCCAGATTCTACAAAAGAACTCACAAGTTTTGAACAAAATCTTTTCGAGATATGAAGCTCACTAGATATATATCCTTTTTAATGAATAGTGTATATAACATGCATTTTATGACAGCTAGTCTAGTTGAGTTCTTTATATGCACAAAGTTCTAGATCAAAATTTAAAAATATAAGTTTTCGCAAAGCCTAGAGTCTTTAGAAAATAAACATGTTGAAAATTTGACAGCTAAGTCAATATCAATAGATATTTAAATCATTTTATGATTATTATTAAAGAATTATGTACTATTCATAGGCAAAAAAAACCATTGAAATCATAAAAGTCAGCTGAAGTTCTCTAATTAGGTATAGAACTAAAACCTTCTGTGAAATTATTAGGAAAGAAAATTGAATTTAAGATATGTCTTTAGGCCGTCTTCCAAAACTCATTGAAGCATATTTTTGCAGATATATATGTGCGAAGTGAAACGTTTTACCTCCTAATCTAGAAAAAACTATTACAGAATTTATGCATGTCATATCTAAAAAGTATTCTTCAATACTTGGTCTTTTTATTTCCTTAGCCGGTGACTACCACTTTTTCTCGTACATGTCTCTTGAATTAACTTCCAGTTGATACTATTTCTATGATAATTTGCTAAAAGTTGTAGAATACTCAATTATTATCTACAGTTTCGATCGGTACACTTCAATTTCGTACATTTCTACCTTCAAATCATATGCAAACTAATTGTGTTTCATAGTTTGATTCAGTTGAAATTGTGCTAGAAGCTTTTCTCCTTCTTTCCTCTAAAAAGCATATCAGAATAGTATTCAATACATAATGACATGTTCAAAATAATTATTACTCCTATGACATTAGCTTCAAGTAAATCAATAAGATTATATACAATCTCTACTCATCTAAATATTATTAATGCATCATAAAAATATCCCTTAGTAAATTTATCAAGTTGTCCTTTATCGTTTTTCTGAAAAAATCGGCATTCAAAAACTATTCTTGACCTTTATGAGATCAAAGTATTGTAAAATGCTCTTTTACAATACAATAAAATCCATTCGATTTGGGATAAAGATAATGAATCTCAATATAAGCTATTTTTGTAAATCACGACTATATTCATTATATGATCAAACCAAGATATACAATAAATTCGTTTCATTAATTTGTTTTCATCCAATGTCTTAAATAACCAAAACAGCGAGGAAAAAAAACTGCGCGAATGTCTGTCAAGTTTCAATAAACATCAAGAAGAAAAAAAAAACAACGAAGACGAAAAGGCCGATTAGAATAAACATGCACAGAAAAAAACAACAACAGAGACAACTATTTATGGTTTTCTTTCCTTGACTAATAAGCACGTACACATATTTAGACGAAAAACAAAACAAAAACCAATAAGAAGTGACAACCAACTTCTTTGAAGTAGTTTCTAAAGTAAATTATTGATTTAATTATCTGCCGGTGATCCTGAACGACTTGCACGACGAACAGCACTTCCACTAGCAACACCATTTCGTTTACCATAGTTTGGTGAAGTAGATTTCGAACGTGAACGACTTGCTGGTCTATAAATACAAATAATTTTATCAAATATGAATAAGAATTTCAAATTAAAAGAAAATAATATTATTGTTTTATAATCGTCTCAGAGATCTTAGTGGATAGTTGTATCGTCATTCTATCTTTTTGGATAGATCAAGAGTAGCAACTATTGTTATCATCATAGGCAATTTTTCTTTTTCATGTACGAATTCAATATTTCAAAAATTTTCATTTACCGTCGCGGTACAGGTGAACGTGAATATGGTGAGCGAGATCGACTACCAGCAGCTCGACGACGATCTCTAGCTATTGGAGAACCACTTCGTTGTCGACGATCACGACTAAAATATTACAATTATTTGATGACATATATATGTATGCACAAATCTTTACCTTCGTGATCGATCACGTCGACCAAAGTTTCCACCACCACCACCACCACCACCACGTCCATAACGTGCTTCTTTTTCTCTTGATCTCATTTCCGATGGTGCTTCAAAAACAAAAACAAACAATATTATCCATTAGACTTAGCATTAAATTTTTATAGAAAATTTTACTTTTACGGTCGCCTCTTGCAAATTCAACTTCAAGTTCTCGACCAAGTAAACGATAACGATCAAGAGCATGAAGTGCTTCTTCTACAATGAAAATTTAAATTCTTTATTAATTAAAAAAGAATTGCTATCTACCAGCATCACGACTTTCTTCATATTCAACAAAACCATAACCTAACAAAAAAAAAACTTTTATCTTCATAGAATTTAAATTATCTTCATTTACCTTTAGCATCTCTTGTATAATAATCAACAGGAAGTGTTATATCAACAATACGTCCATATCGACCAAAAATTTTCTTTAAATCTTCATAACTAAATTAAATAAATAAGAATTCACAAAGAAAAAAAACAAACAAAAATAATCGAATAAAAATAAATTTGATAAGTTTTCTTCTTTCATTGGATAACTCTTTCTCAAATAAACAAAAAGATGCATACGTCTATTGTATTTGGTGCTGATGTGTAAATTTGTCTGAGACTGTCTTATTGTATTTGATATGGGAAGTAATTCAGAAAATTATTTTTGGCTTGATTTTGCTTGATTATTATGAATAGGTTTGGTGTGTGTGATTTCTTTTGTTGGATCACGTTTGAAACACACCTTAGCAAAAAGAAAAGATCAACATATATGATCGATAGGGAAAGTATGATCGAACATTTTTGAAAAATATTTATTTTAATTTTAAGGAAAATAAAAGATTCTGTTTCCTTCTTTTTTTTTTTGTTTTAAGTTAACATACCGAGTTTTTTCAGAAAGTCCACGAACATAAAGTGAAGCACTAAGATTACGTGAATGACGACTTGACATATTTATTAAGTTTAATGTAAATGAATATATTCAATACACGGAAAAGAAACGCAGAGAAAGAAAGAAAGAAAGAATGGTTTTTCTTTTATGTTTAACCTCTAAATGCATTAATGCTCTATTTGTTATGTTGATTTCCATTGGTTAAATATGAAAAATCTAGAACATGTGTTCTTTGTGTGTATAGTCCGAATTGCCGGTATTTGTCTTTTATTTTCGTTCTATGAATACTAACAACAAAATGAAAAGTTTCATGTATAGATAAGATGATATTTGCTATCCTTTTTTTATTGAAGATATAAAATTTTGAATGTTATATGCGTACTTGTTTTGTTGTAGATTTCTGTTTTTTTCCAAAAATTTTTGAATATTTCCTGTCAAAATGGAAAGTAAGTTGACAATAGTAATAGATTTTGTCTTGGATTTTGTTATCGAGAATGCCTAAGAAATTAAATTAACATTAATCGTTTTCCTATTTTATCTCGTGTAAAGGCTCCTATGAATCGTCTTATTATTTTTTTTTTCAAGCACCAAAACGAAACGGAACAACATTGACAAATGCCGAAGAATCAGCAACTTTAGCTGAGTCATCAGGTGGTCTTGCATTTGAAGTTAAACTTGGTGAATCACCACGACATACTGGAACAATTCATCCACCAACACATTTTCTTTCACCAAGTACAAAAGGAAATCAAAATGATTTAACAACACCATTAACACCAGAAAGTATAACAGAAAAATTAAAACGTGCCGAAGAACGTCGTCTTAGTTTGGAACAACTTCGTGCAACATTACTTGCAGCAGAAAATAATCGTCCAGTTGAAGTTAGTAAAATAAAAGATCAACAAGCTGAAGGTAGGAAAATATTTGTTTTATCGAATTGAAAATACACCTCGTTTTTCTTTTGAATATTTGTAGAATTTAAAAAACAAACTGAAGAAAAATTACAAAAAAAACTTGAATCAGCAAAAGAAAATCGTGATCGTGTATTACAAGCTAAAGTTGAAAAAGCAAAAGCACCTATTGAAAAAGGTCTTGCTAGTGTTCAACATAATTTAGCAAAACTTGAAGAAGAACGGCAATTATTACAAGAAAGAATTAATCAAAAATTAAATACAGCTGAAACAAGTAAAGCTAAATTTTGTTGTTGATTATTTTGTTTCATTTTTTTTTTCATTTTATATTAAGATCGACAAGAACAATTAGATCGTTTAATGGAAAAACTCAATGAACATGATAAAAAAATTGAAGCTATTAAAAGTCAAACTAAAATGGAAACAATTACAAGCGAAGAAACTGAATAAAGCAATATTAACTTTACAAAACAATTTTTTTTTTCTGTATAAAATACGAAACTTTCATTCTGATTATCCCTGTGAATATATATGTATTTTTTCTCTTGCTCTAAAATTGGCAATGATTCATACTTTCTTATCTTACACATGCAATATCTTATGCCTGATATATATGTTCGATTTTGTGCAATAAATACTTTTCTTTTCTTTATATAATTTTTTTGCAAAGAAAAAACTATAAAGAGATTGACTTAGAACTATGAACATTTAAATAGCAAAGACGACAAATTTTTTCTAGATACCAAATGACATTCTATGTCTAGGAAATACAATTAATGTCAGACCTAATTGGTGAAAACCATGCAGTGTAAGATATCTTCAACTGTCTTTTTTTCTTATTAAATATTTCTTATTCGTGTTTCAGTTCATCTCCCTCCAAAGATGTTGATTCACTATTAGATGAGTTTGATTTAACATCATCACCTATTGACGATCAATTATTCGATATTCCAGTATTGCCATCACTTCCTAGTCTTGAAAGTATACTTTATGAACACGATCCAACATTTGATAATTTATCATTATCATCATCAATACAAAATCAAAATCTTCAACAAGATAATGATAATTCTATTAACAATTTAAATAATCGTCATTCCTCTCAACCATCATCAGCATCATTTGATTCTTTACTTGATATTCATACTAGACCACTTGATAATTATATACTTAAAATTCATCATCAACAACAACAAGATGCTATAAGTACAGATGAATCATTTGTTGAAATTCCTAAACATAAACAAATAAATCATGGTTCATTATTAAAAATTGATGAATTACAAACAATATCAAATCAATTATCACTTTGTATTGAACGTACAAATTATGGTCATCCAACAACAATTGATATACTTTTACATCGTTTAGTTGCTATAGGTACAACAAAAAGTGTTGTACTTTTATTTGAATATCAAACACAATCATTAAAACATTGTTTAAATAGTGATTTATCAAATGGTGCTGTATCAGCATTAAATTTTAATAGTGATGCAACACGTTTATTAGTTGGTTATGCACGTGGACGTATACAAATGTATGATTGTTCAAATGGAAAACTTTTACGTAATATAAGTAATGATATACATGGACCTGATACAGCTATATTACATATTAAATTTACACATGATCCAACCATTGCTTTATTTAGTGATAGTGGTGGTAGTGTATATGTATTACAATTTACACGTCATTTAAAACGTGGTTATCAATCAAAATGTCTTTTTTCTGGTAGTCGTGGTGAAGTATGTACAATTGAACCACTTTTATTTTATCATCAACAAGATTTATTAACAACAGATACAAATGAAAAATTAGAACAACATCCATTAAAATCATTGTATATAGTTGCATTAGCTACATTTACAAAAGTTTTTTTATTAGCATTAAAATCACAAAATAATGTTAAAATTTTACGTGTACAACAATTACCTGGAAGTAATACAACATTACCAATACTTAAATGGCAATTTATTATTGTTAAAGTTAGTGATAAAATTAATTGTATTAATCCAATTCTTGCTGCTGTCAGAGATAGACAATGTATATTCATTCAGGTATATAAATGTTTTGTTTTTATAAATATTGAAAAGAAATTTTTTTTTTTCACAATAATTATTTATTCATAGATACAACATGTACGTGATGATGAAGTGCATATAACACAATTGAAACAGATTACAGTTGATTATCATATTAAATCATTTTGTTGGTTAAATGCAAGAACTTTTGTATTAGTTGATATGTCTGAACGTGCACATGTTATGTAAGAATTTAGTTTAAGATTTTGAAATTTTCGATAAATCATGAGATATAATTTTGTATTATCAGTTAACATATGAAATCAACTGACTTTTCTTTTTGTACTTATGAAAACTGTACAAAGAATTTTTGTTGAAAACATTGAATAATAGAGAAAACAGTCACTTGATGATTTTAGTTTTTAGTGAAGTAACATCATGTTTTACATATTCTATATATTGCAAAGAAAAAAATTGCTCAAACAACGATGCTTACGTTTATGAGACATATTCTTAAGTAAACTAATTTTCTTTTAACTTATTACTACATATTTAAATCATTAGAATCTCAGAGACGAAGTATGAGATGGTAGAAAAAATTTTAATGACAACGTACTTTTGAGTTTTTTTTTTCTATAATATTAAGCAATGAACCTAAATCCAGATAGTAATTTTAATAGTCAATGGGATTCTCTTTTATCAAGATTTTATAGATGAACAAAGATAGTATGGTAGTTTTCAGGTCCTAAAAAACTATTTTTTTAAATACTCTCATGTTCAAGATAACAAAATGAGGGCTTGATGCGTTTCCTACGGCCTTTCATTAAAAAGTTAAAAGTATTACAAAACCGAAAAAACGCATTTTTTAGTCGATTTTTTTAATAAACTTTTTTTTGACTATTTTTTGTGATACTTTCAATTGTTTAGGAGAAGGGTGTAGACAATGTGGCAACCCCTGGCTCTGTTCTCTTTAAGATGGTATTGTTCAAAAATAGCTTCAACAAACTCTTGTGAAATCTGAAAACTACCGATCCCGATTTTTTAGAAACTTGACCATCATAGTTCATTTCAGAGCTGAGCAACTAAGAACTTTCTCGAGTAGCATTTATTCAAAACATGTGTTCAATATCGTTACAGTATAATTGTCAAAGACAAGTGACTGTACTTTTGCATAAGGTCAATAGTGGAAGAAATTAGCAATTTACTTCATCTTTGAAGGGGAGAAAATAGGTACGTCGTATCACATTTAACACAACGCATTGTATCTAAAAGGATGAAAACGAATACGACAGTTTTTCTCCCCTCAAAATGTTGCAAAGTTTCATTTCGCAACGTCTCTGAATCAACTTTTCTAGTCATTCTGCACTCCTCTATGGGGTCAACGAACACATGGCCATCGTCCTGAAGATATGGATATGGCTTGAAAACTTGATAAATAGACATTACGAAACAAATCGTTGCAATGATATTAGAAGTCACCACTGAATCGATTTCAAGATTGAAATATTTTGGTAGCAGACAAACGACTTTATCTGTTAGAGTGCTTGATACTGGAGTACGAATACTTCGAATATTTTGTCCAGCTCTGATCTATCTATGAAATCTCAGTAAAAGAAATATTTCATTGACTATTAAATCACTATATGGATTCAAGCTAATTGCTTAACATTATTAAAAAGAAAAAATCAATGACATGATTTGTTAAATATTTTCCCACGATATTATATACTTGAACCTTTTTATTTCTTATCAAATTTTACTTCAAGTGAAAATAAAGATTCATAAGAAGCTAGCAAGTTAGCATATTTATTTTTACTTCTATATAGTGATCAACGTTCAGAAGAACAATTAGAATGTTTGTCTTTATCACATTGTGAACTTATATATAATACAATCTTCTTCAAATCATTAGCTACTGGTGGTAATGTATCATCTGCATTAGCATTAGCAGGACAAAATGCTTGTTATCAAACATTAATATCAAATCAAGGTTTTATTTTTTTACTTGGTACTCATACACTTTATGAAATACATTTACGTGATTGGTCTGAACGTATTGATTTTTATATTGAAAATGGTAAAAATCAATATGACCAAGCATTAGAACTAGCTTATTCAATGTTAGTTGGAAAAGCTAAAGGATTAACTGGTAAGTAATTGATTAATAAATTTAATATCAAAACAAAAATTAATATCACTATAAAAGGTTTACCAATTGATTCAATAAAACGTCGTCAATGTATATCCGATCGAATGGTTTCATTACTTCAAGCTTATTTAAAATATTCACTTAATTATGAATGTCCACAATCTGGTAGTATTGAATTACTTAAACAACATTATCGAAATGTTTTACCACGTTCAATTGATTATTGTTTATTAATTGATCGTTTGGATTTATTATTTGGTCTTATATATGATATTTTTTCAAAAGATTCTATAGCACATGGAATTTATCTACAATGTTTAGAACCTTATATATTAAAAAATCGTTTTGATACAATATCACCAATGGTTTTAAAAGATTTTATTAATTATTATATTGAAAATAAGCATTTCAATCAATTAGAACAATGTTTAAATCGTCTTGATGTATCATCTCTTGATATTGATCAAATTATACATATAACAAGAAAATATGGACTTTATATGACATTATTACATATATATAGTGAAGCTTTTAAAGATTTTACAACAGTTTTAAAAGAAATTATTGAAAAGCTGGAAGATGATTTCGCACAACATAATGGTAAGTTTAAAATATTTTATATATAAGCTACGGTGTTAAAGTCTTCGTACGAAATATTCACTCGTTATTCGGCTACTTGAACATAACTGGTTATAGTCCATAAGGTTGGTTCCGATTCGAAAAATATTTGAACTAATGAGTTCTAAAGTCAAAAGTAGTGTATTAGAGTCAGACGTTTTTCGAGCTTTTCCATTATATATTCAGAATTTCCTTCTGGACTAATATTGTACAAATATCATCAGATTATTTCGAAAAAAGTAGTTGTACAGAACACGATATTGATTAGCTCTGCATGCCGATTGAAATCTATCAAACTCAATATGCGAAATAGTTTTTAAAGGGCTCAGCTTGCTCTATTAAGGGTACTATTTATTTGTGCACCACAGATTTCAAAACATTAGTATTTCGAAGCAGTATTTTTTTTTACAAATGCTGATTCTCATAGAAACTAGTGCTAAGACTTTCTTGAGTGAGATTAAAAAACAAAGTTATAACTTCAGTGATCTTTCTCTTGTTCTCAAAATTACTTAATATTAAACTTTTTTGGTTTTTATTTTATGTTTTTCTCTAATTTGTAAATATGATCCATATTTATATACACCGATAGGTTTTCTAATGGCGACAAATATTTACAGATAGAAAAGACATTTAATATATTTTTTTTTAATCGAATATTTCATATTGATGATAGTTACCAAAATACGAATTTATTTTAGTATCTTTACATATTTAATAAGAAAACTCCATCTTGATTTATAGAAAAGAAAACCAAATTGAAATCTTAAATATTGAATATTTAGGTACTGGCTTCAGTGAAGAAATGACTTTAATTGGTAATCAAGCTCTTGTTTTTATTCAAACAACATTAGTTGGTGAAATCTATCCATTTGGTGGACGTCTTTCTGCTGAAATGGCACATTTTGGACGTAATGGAATCGTTGATTTTCTGTCTTATTTACATCCACGCCGTACTGGTGGTTTACTTTATAATAATTTACGAACATTACTTCATTTTAATACTCGAGATTTTTTCAATTTATTAACAATGGCATTTGATAATAAAGAGTTTTTAAATGATATTGATACAATAAAACGACGGGCATTTTGTGATATATTACTACGTGTTATGGTTGACGATGTACAATTTTCATCCCATCAAATCAGTATTTTATTCAACTTTCTATCAAGACAATTAGCTAAAGCTGGACAACAACATATATTTGTTCAAGGAATGTTATTTGAACAGGTAAGAGTACATTACAGGGTAGACTATAAAAATTACTATGATAAAATACTTTCATTTTGCTTTGCTCGAATGGACTGATTTTCATGGTTAGGAGGAGAAATATTTTTACTTGTTTTATCAAGTAAAAACAATACATGTGTAGCATTCTACAGATAATTTTCAATTGTCATGAATAATATTAAATTTGGTATACAGAGAGAAAATTTTTGAAACTAATCAATTAAAAATCTGAAACTTGTGCTTCATAAAATAAAACGTACAATCGCAGTCCTCAGAACACTGAAACATAAACTTTCTTGCAAACTTCGATCAAGAAGTATAAGTCGATTCCGACTGGAAAAACATCAGAAATCGATGAAACTCGGATATACTATTTCGAATACGATGATTTTTCTCGTAAGCATCGACGAGAGAAACTAGTATTCCATGTTCGAAAATTTGCCCTTTAATATGAGGGTCTTTCAAAAATTTACGAAACTGATTTTGTTTAAACACAACAGCATGAAGCACAAATGCATTCGCATTGTTGTCTGTATGTAATTCATAAGATCCTCGATTTATGAATATCATGAGCTCTGATCAACTAAACAATTATGTCCAATTTTATTTTGATAGAAAATTTTAAAATTTGAGGAAAACTTTGTGTTTTGGATGGTAAATTCCCATCCAATATTTATGAACGTATGACAGTAGATTATAATGATAATGCTCCATCATCCACTATAGTTTTTGAACGAGCTCGTCATTTTAATCACATTTTAATCATGTGTAATTCATCATGTACCATATCTTTGAAATGCTAAATGTATTCGCTATTTTTAAATTGTTATTTGAAGGTTGTCAATGAATAAGCTCCTAACTGTTTTAATCTTCGTCAATATTTTGCTCTCCCTCTTTAAAACTGTAATTTTATTCAGAAACTGTAGTAAATACCATCATACGTCCATAAATATTGGATGCAGATTGATCTTGCAATGCCAGAAATTATATTATTGAAGGATGCTCAAATTGTAAAATTTTCTATCAATGTAAAAGTATTGCTATATCTGAAAATAAATACTTAATCGATCACTACTCATGATGTCTATAGATCGATGAGTGTAAGAACTACATATAGATAATAATACTTATGCAGCAATGCTTGTTGATGATGTTAAATAAAATCAGTCTGAGAACTTTTTGAACGATTTTTGTATCATTTATAAATTCGTGTTCGACTTTTTCTTACTATACTCTTCGATGACAATTGAAAATTATCTGTAAAATGCTACATATAGATTTTTCTTCTTTGATAACAGATAAAATTGCTTGTAATACTAATCAAACAATCGCCCAACATGTAGATACGTCATTTTGTTCTGTGTATCGTAGTGTTATTTATAACTCATTCGATATATCTTATTCCAATAATGAATGTGACTTAAGAGTTAAAAGTGATAATTTTGAAGAATTAGTTTCATTATGTAAATTATCTTCGAAACCTCGACATCGATTTGGTCCTAGATATAAAATACATATTTCTTCTTGTTGATTGTTTAAAACAATATTTGTATCTTTAACATGTTGATAAGTTAATGTACTAAATCGATCGGATGATGATGAATAATTAACATCATTTGTATTATCATATTGTTTTTCATAAAATATTTCATTAGAATTAGGTAAATAAATATGTTGTTGATATTCATCTGATGGTAATGAATTTTGTTTTATATTATCATCAATAGATTCATTGCATGTTTCATTTTCTATATAAATTTGAAATATTGAAAAAATTGTTTTTTTTTAATAAAAATTTACTTTTTAATTGATCATTAGTAAATGTTGTATTTATTGAAGATTTTGATATGATTCGTCCATTATATTCATTTATTTTTTCAGTTGTTGATTGTTTTGATGATTGTTGACTATCATTTTCTTTAGTTTGAATTGATCTATTCCAAATGTATGGACTTTGTTCAGATGATGTTATTGATTTTGATTTCGAATTATGATCAGGATTAGCTAGTAAAATAGAAGAAAGAAGGTTTTTTTGTAGAATAGAGAACGATAAATAACAAACATTGATCAATGATTTTCAAAAATTCAGTTTGATCTTTTTGATCTAAAAGTTTTATTTAGAATAAGAAAAAATAAAATCATAAAAAGTGGCTCATAAAGAATGGATCTCTCAGTATTCTTTAAAGATAACGAAACAATTTCGTTTTTGATAAATTTCTCGTTCGATTATCTACCAATGTGCATCTTCTGCTTAAATAGGACACATATAGCCTATTTATTTAGATCTAATGAAACGAATATATTTAGACTACGTTATTTTCAAAAGTCTTTTTTTTTATATCGATTGTTTTGCATTGGGCTTTGTAAATCATTATGTCAGTTGTCGCTCTTAATCAAATAAGATAGAAATTGGGACAAGTTCTTTGAAACTTCGTGCATATGGTCGTCTTCTGCGTTTAGAAGAAATACTTCTATTGTTTACTTTTCAAAAACTCAACGTTCAAAAGTGGAATTAAGTCTTTGATTCTTCTGAAGACTTCATTAGAGTTAGCTTCGGACTGATACTTAATTGAAGACGTGTATAATGAAGAGTGAAAGCTGAAAAAATTATTCACAAAACCCAATTTAAACAGCTTCATAAAAAATAAAAATGAACACTATAAATCTGCAGAGAATCGAACTAGAAATCTATCAAAAAAAAAAGCAGCTGTTGATAATAATAGAGAAACACATTATGTATTAGAACCAGACATTATTAATATACGATGTTTGATCGTATATCAACGACGACTGTCAAGATTTATGATGGTCTCTGACTAGCACCTGTTGTGAATTGTGATGATCTTCGGTTAGCGCCGGACACGATCTGTGATAGATAAATTGAAAGATGTCTGTTATGGCCAGTACAGAAAGCGGGGGGAATGAATCTAAGCTTTTACATTTATCCTTCAACATTTTCTTTTAGATCGTGTTTCATAAAAACTGTTCCATGATGATGAAAGACTGTTGAAAAATAGGTTAAATACTGTGAAATCGAATCTTTATGAAATGCCCATTAGTTTTGTCTATGAGTTTGTTTTACTTGTTATTGCTAATATTAATTTTGATTTATTTTCCATTGATTGTTTATTATCAAGAATAATTAAATATTGTTCTTGTTTATTTTCATTTAATGTTTCAAATATTTTAAACATACAATTTGATTCTTTAAGTAATGGATCAAAAATAAAATAAACATTATTTGAATTATCTAATTTTTCTCGAAAGATTTCTTTAAATTGATTATTATCATTTGAAAGATTTTCATTATTTTCAATTGATTGAAATTCATTTATTTGTAATTGTAAATCAGATGATAGAACATTTGTTGCTGTTCGTTGCCAAATTGGAACAAGAAGATTATTTTCATTAAATGCTAGAATAGTTGGAATTGTTTGTATATGATAATATTCAGTTAGTTTTAATGCTTGTTCAACATCAACTTCATATAAAACAATACGATCTTTATTTATTCGTGCCCATTGACGAAGACCAGATATCGTTCGTTTTGAATAAGGACAATAACGACCATAGAAAAAAACAATAGATATAGGTTTTTTATTTTGTTCAACAAATATTTGTAAATCATTTAATGTCTTTATTGAATAAATATTATCTGTCGAAGAAATATTATTTATAAAATCATCATCAAAATCATTATTTGAAGATGAAATAGATGGTGATTTTATGTGATGTTCTAAATTAGATATTTCTTGTTCTGTATTTTTAACAATAGGATTATTAATTGATTGTTGTTGAAGATTATTTTTATCTTTAAAAAATTGATCTTGATCAATTGTTTTAATTGTTACTTTTTTCTTTTCTTTCTATATGATTAAAATAATTGAATAGAATCTTGTGTTTAAAAATTATTTTTATAAACTTACATCATTTATTAAATTTTTCTTTTGTTTTACTTTATTTTTTTTGTTTTTATTCGTTGATTTTTTATTTTCTTTTCGACAACAACCCATAGAATTTTTTTTGAAAGATTTTATTTAACCTTCAAATACTAATAAGAAGACTCACATTTCTACTAATCATAAAGAATAAACATAAACAAATAAGAAAAAATAATAATATAATAATTTCAATCAACATAGAGCGCGTATTAATATTTTCTTTTTCTTTAGGTTCTTGAATATCTTTGTAAATCAGTTGTAACATCTTTGAATGATAGTGATGATAGTAAAGATGAACGTGAACAAGCATTACTTGATGTTATTCAAGCAGCTGGTTTACAAGCATTTGATCTTAAACGTTTAATTAAACTCGCAAGACAAGCACAATTTTGGCGTGTTTGTGAAATAATTTATGCTGAAACAAATGAATATGATCTTATTCTTGAATGTTATTTAAATGATCGACGTCGACGATCAGAATTATTTCACTATATAAGAACATTATGGCCAGCACTTGATGAACGTGAACGTAATAAATTTCATATGAAAATAATGGAGAATTTTATTCAAATAATTGAAACAGATTCATTTAAAGCATTTAAATTATTTTGTATTTTTTTTCAAATGGATTTAGGAAAAGTATTAAAATTAATTGGAAAAAATGAAATAGCACAATATGGAATTTTAAAAGTAAGAAACATAATAAAAGATATAAATCTTGCTATGCAAAAATTTTTCATTAAGAGATTTTCTTTTTGAACGTTTCTTGAGACCGATCTATCAGAAAATTTTGAAATTTTAGGGCGGATAGATCTCTTGACGAGTCGAGTAAAAGTTGTCATAGACTCGGAGTTTCTGGAAGCTGTTTTCTATCACGTACTGGAATCATAATGCTGAAAAAACGGCTCTTCTTTTCTTTCAATTAAAAAAGCTATTAGCGCAATTTCTGTGGAAGTAAAATATGAAATGGAATATAGTTGTTGTTAATAATCACAGGACGATTGTTTTTGTATATCTATTTTGCGATACAATTCTTCATCATCTATTTACTTAATCCTTCAGAAATGCAATAAGAAAATAACTCATATGTTATAAAGAGACATTATTGATGTATGATCTTTGATTGTATATGAACAATGTCTGTAATAGTCTATGGCGCAAAAAAGTATTCCTAAGATAGTTGTTACGGTCTGTCGATCATATTGAACTGGGGTGAGTGTAAACTTTACTCTATAAACTTCAACAGTCCTTTTTTTAGATCATGTTTCACAGAAGCCAAAATATCGAAGATACCCTTAAAAACTTCTATTTCTGCGAGACCTACCAAAATTTTTTGTTATACAGAGAAAGAATACGTCATAGGCTTCTTTAGCCTATATTTCGTCTTAATCATTAGGATAAACTCTCAAAAGAATTTCACATCCATATTTAATAAAACGAATAATATTTAATATTTCAACACTACAAAATCATCCGTATATTATTTTTTGTTTCTAGAGTTGTTTTGCATATTCAGATGATACGAAATCTTCATCTTCGTCATCTTCTACAACATCATCAGCAATAATTCATATTGATCCATCACATTATTTACATTATATTGATTTAGTTGTACGATATGAACCATCACAATTATTATCATTTCTTAAAAATAAATCTGAATATTATCGTGAACAAGATGTTCTTGATATAATACGAAAATATCAAACACCATTATTAATACCATCGATTGCATATTTACTTGAACGTCTTGGTCAATATACTGAAACATTTGATCTTTTATTAGAATCAATGCATGAATGGAAAACAATTGAACAATTATATCAAATGGCATTAGATTGTATTCATTTTTGTCAACGTACAACAATTAAATTAAAAGATAAAAAAGAACGTGAAGATTTATGGTTAAAATTTCTTCAAAAAATTCTAGAAATATCATCGAAATCATTTGATTGTGAACATTCTGGTGCATTTCGTCGTATATATGGTGAAATATTAAACAGTATGATTGGTTATGTTACATTACCATCCATACTTGAACTTATTATGGGTACAGATGCTGCTGATATAACAAAAGGTACACGAAAAAGATCTGATACAAATACACGTAGTACATTTGAAATCCGTCAATTAATACAATCCATGTTAGAAAATTGTTCATTTGAATTATGTTTACTTGAAACAACACGACGTTTATTACAACGTGATTTAAATGATGATATAAAACATATGTGTACAATTATGAATCGTAGTGTACCAATACGTTTAAATCAATGTACATATTGTCAAAAATTACTTCAACAACAACAAGATATTGATAAAAAACAAGAACAAAAAAATAAATTTATTATATTTGCTTGTCGACATGTTTTTCATTTATGTTGTTTAATGGAAATTCAAACAGAACAATCAAATAATAATTTTTGTCCACAATGTACAACAAGACAATCATCAACAACGACAACAACAGCAACAACAACAACATCATCATTTGTACGACCAGAAATGAGACGATTAACATCAATACATTCGGATCATAATGAAAAACAAATTGCTTTAAATAATATTCAACAACAAGTTATGACAGCAATGCTTGAAAGAAAACGTTTAAATGCTCATCATTTAAATATAGACGATGATGATGAAAGAATTCAAAGATCTATTAATGAACCATATTCAACATCAACATCATTACAATTACCAGACAAATGGAGAGAATATCTTTCATCATCAGAATAATCAGGAGACATATATGCACTAGTCAACATGCTTTTTGATCGGCCAATGATTCATTTTTTTTTGTTTTTTGAAATGAGAGAAATAATATTCTATTCCAATTCTTTTTTTTTTCAACAAAATCCTTTAGCCTGCATTTAATTATGTGCTTCTCTTTTTGGATGATTAGTCTTTCACTAAAAATTCTTGCGACTATTAAGTGTGTTTGTTTGATTTGTATATTTCATTGATTTTATATTAATAATTTATTCAAATAAATTCCTTATTCTGTTGTAATTTGGTTTTTGTTCTATTAATTTATTCTTTTTTGGCTTTAAACATAAATACAGAAGACAAAAAAAAAGAAGCACAATATACAAAACGCAACAAACAAACAAACAAAATGCTGGAAGACAAAAAAAAAAACCTTTTTCTTCTCTACTGATCAATCAAACAAATGAAAAAAAAAAAACTTAATCGTTTTATGAAAATATAGACTATAACATAAATGGAATGCAAACGAGATAATACCTTTCATAAAAAAAAACTCAATAAATGCACAAGGTCAACCTTTGGTGAAGATTAATCAAAAAATATGAATTTCATAATCATAAACCAAGACGTGCAAAAGCCATTTGTTTTCGAAGTTCAATTATTTTATTATAACGATTTCGTGCTAGAAAATAATTAATAAAAAAAAAAAAAGTAAAAGGATTTTATTTATAATTATTCTTTTTTCTCTCTTACTATCACTTTTCACAAGCCCTGATTGAACATGACGAATAAAAGTAAAAAAATCACAAACAGAAGCAATCTATATTAATAAAATAATCATTACAAAGAATCAAATAAAATAAATATCATTTACTCGATTTCGAGATAAACGTGATATTGGATACCATTCACCATTTTCACATAAACGAACACGATAATTACACTGACAAAGATCACCCGTTAATGAACAAACTCTAAAAACAAATTAATGATGAAATTCTGAAGGTTTCTTATTTTCGCAATTTGTGGAGAACGACTCATCAGAAAAAGTTGAAACTTTTAAGATAGATAGATCGTGACGAATAAATCAAAACTTGTCATAGACTGCAAGTTTCTAGATACTAAAAATGCTTCTCTCGGTTTCTCCGAGTTACTATGTTCGATGGAGCTGAAAATTCCTTTTTCAGACACCAGTATCTGTTTATTTTTGATCTTTCAAATAAAACAGACAAAATATCGAAAGTGTCCTAAAAACTGCGTTTTGTTTTAAGAGCTACCAAAATTCATCAAAACAATATACTCAGCAATAAAGAAAAATATCCATCTTGAATAGTGTATAGCATATATGAAAAGTTTTAGCTCGATTGGACGTACTATGCTGGAGAAACGGGGCGTTTGTGCACTTTTTTTTCACAAAAACTTCGCTTGAGAAAAATGCAAGACAAAGAGCAGTAGAACCCATCGGGTCTAGTATTGGATATGTATTTTTGTGAATAGGTATAACCCAATTCTTTGAATTTCTAATCGAAGTTTAGAATATGGCCAATATTGAGAATTACCGGACTCTTTGCAATTCTTCATGCTAGTTATGATGATTTTTGAACGCTCTTTCCAAAACTAATTTTAAGTTTTGTCTAATGCAAAACACAACTCTCTACACTAGTTAAAATTGGTCAAAAAACCTAAACAATGGAATTTTTATATAACAGCTTCGGATACAGCAATCACGGTTGCCGTAAACAATCCACAAGCAGTAAATTCTTAATAAGGAAAAAAACTGTCATCTTTGACATGGTGTTTCAAAAATTGATGAATCCCAAGAGGGTGGAGCCTTAATAAAATTAATCTTACTTCATATTTTCATCAATTGTTCTCATATGACATGTTTCCATAGTCACATCATTGTGTTCAATAGCTGTAAGGATTTTTGATGAAAGCTATTTAAATAAGAAACAAAATGATTTTAATTAATGTATATCATTATATTTTCTTTACATCAGCATTAGGAAATGTTAAACATGGTAAAATATCTTCACTATAAACTCGATGCATAAATACAGATGAATCCTTGCCTATTGATGGTTTTTCTTCCCAACGAGCGAATTCTCGTAGCAAAACATTATCAACCTTGAACAAAGAAAATAAAAGAATTCTTAGTTTTTGTTTTTAATAAAAATCTGATTAAAATAATAAATAATATTCATGCTATAGATATGGGCTTTTTTTTTAGTTCGCGCTTAAATAAAGCATTCTTACCATAGGCCAATCATCCTATGTATTATAATTTGTTTTATAAGATAAAGATAATATGAGTGTTAAAATAAAAGAAAAACAAATGATATATTAAACTTACAACATTAGTATCAATTTTAGTTGATATATCAATTGACGATAATGATTGTTGTAAATCTGATGATGAACGTTTATGAAGTTTTTCTCGTACTATTTGACGAATACTTGATGGTGGTTGTTGTTGTTCAGTTGATGATAAAACAGTTGTTATTGGTACAGAACGATTTGTTACTAATGATGAACGACAATTATTAATAATTTCCTTTAATTCACTAACACTTTTTTTCAATTGAGTATTTTCAACAACAAGTGCATCGATCTAAATAAATTATTGAAAATTAAAAAAACAAAAGAATGATTTTCACATGTAAATTTACTGTTTGATTTGCAGTTTTAAGTTTTTGTTCAGCATTAGCTTGAGCATATTTAGCTTGTTCAACCATTGAATGTGCAGACTAATAGAGAAGAAAAAAAAAAAACCAAGAATTAATTTTTTGCTTCTTTTCTTTTTTGTTTTGATAAAATTACTTGAAATAAGGATGCAGTAAGATCTTCAATTTCTCTATCTGTATTTTCACGTATTTCATGAGCTCGTTGTATTTCAATATCTTTATTTTTAAGATCTTGTTTAACTCTTTGCAATTCATTAAGTAATGTTGCAGCTGATGTTGAATGTTCATTTGGTTCTGGTGTTGTAACAACTCCATTTTCAATACTGAATGCTCTATTAAATATAAATTCATAGATTTCTTATTTTAATTTTATAATATTTAACACATACGAGTCAACACTATTGGCATCACTAGCATCACTACGATGATCAAGAATTGAATCCATTGCATTTACCAATGCTGTTTGTTCCATTGCCATCATCTTCAAAAAAATAAATTAACTGTCAATATTAATATTGTTTGTACGCCTCATTGAGCAGAGTAATGGAAGAGGAATAATTGCATATAAATTGCCGTATATGAAAACGTATCAAATGCAAGTCAGATGCACCAAAAAGAAATCACTTTTTTCCGAGGAGAAAGTGTTCTATTTTAATTGAGATTTATCTGTTTTATATCATTCTATTTCAATATGTTATCATTGCACGAGCTAGAGCAATAAATCATGCATAGTTTAGATAAAAGAACGAAGTAACGTCATTTCACTAATTCAATATAGAATTTCCCTGAGGATTCAAATACATATTATCGATAATAACGGTAACAAAAGAAACGAAAAAAAAGCCCGATACAAAGAGTACACAATAAGCAATAAAAAGAACGAAGACTTGGTTACATAAACACATTCTTCATTCAACAAATAAAAATGTAGTAACAATGATTAAATCTACATGACTCATAGTATTAAAATTTTTTGTATGTAAATGATGATTGAATTAATACAAAAAAAATTTATTTATCAAATGCTAAAAAGATTTTTTTTTTTTTTTTTTGTATATCAATAAACATACCTAAAGGATTTAATACGATGAAGAAACAAATGAAATAATAATAATGTAGGAGAATGCAACAGGAACAAAACAACGTGAAAAGAAATAGGAAAAAATGACTAGCTTACAAATACGACAGCCAACCTCATTCACCTACTTATACGTACTTTTTACTCTTCTTCGATTTGTGTTTCTTGTGTAGGAAAAAAGAAAAGAAAAAAAAAAAGAAAAAATGAATCATGATCACATATGCACCATTCACACTTATTAAACATAGATGGTAGTAGTTCACTTTTTTTTATCGTACAAAAACTTACCTGTATTATAACAATAAAGACTAGCAAAAGTAACCGAGTAAAAGAGAGTATATAGTCGTGTGTAACATAGGCTGACTGTCTAATAATAAATATTAATTATTGTTTCAATGTCTCTACCTGTACCTTTGAAGGTTATCTTGATAATAATAAACATCAATATTTACACGATTACTGTAAACTTTTATTATTCTTTAGACGTAAACAATAATTTGTTTGATTAAAAATTAAATTTTTCCAAGGCGTCTCAATTTAGACTCAAGAAATTGTTGCCATTATTAGTGATATGAAACGGCGAGATACACTAGAACTAAATATAGTAGTACGCTATTTAAGATCGCATTGCCGATAGTCGGAATATTTGTCATGGGAGTATTTTTTTTATTCAGCATGCATTTCATATTATTATGAAAATAATCATCAAATAAACGATATTTTTTTTTATCAATTTACCATTTGCAATTGTAGCTTTGTTCTTTTGCAGTCTTTCTTTAATCTATATTGATCAAATATATTGAATACATATTTTTATTGCTAACTTAATACAAATTAAATAGAATTTCTAAATTAACAGAATAATTATATGAATAGACCTTGAGATAAACCAAAACAAAAAAAGGAATGATTGTATAATCAAACGATCATTTAATGTAAATAATTGCTGAGAATAATACATATCTATAACCAATTGATTGATACTGTTTACATATTAGATGATAGTACAATATAAGGATGTCGTATTAGAATTAGCATTTATGAATACTAATGTTTTGATATTAAAACTAACCTTATTAGTTTGATATTATTTGCATTCGAATTAAATAATGCCCAGTTGTTAGCATTAAATTAGCATTATTTTAAGTTCTAATATATAGATTACCGATGACTAAATCTCGGATACTTTAAGGTCAGAAGTTCTCAGAATGAACCAGTTTGTTTTCTATGATAGGAAACTTTCAAACATAGATTTTCAGATATTTGAGTCATAGACAGCATATGTATTAAAATTTTAAAAAAATGTTAATTTTAATGCTAACAGATTATCATTAATTAATTCTAATGCAAATAATAGCAAAGAATCCAGGTTGGTTTTAATACTAATACCTAAAGCATTAACATGGTTCTTATACTAATGCTAATCTCACGCTTCTCATACAATATTAAAATTATTGTTTCGATAACAAGTGCTTGTATGATGAATATTTGCCCTTTTTTTTATGTCTGATTAGCTCATAATTGATTGTGATGAATACAATAGTAAAAAAAAAAAAAAGAATTTGACTTCGCAAAGTTTGAATAAAATCTCATGAATTTGTTCAATATATCTCACAAGTGAGAAATTGTATGTAATTTAGAAATATTCAAATAATAAAATATCATATTTTCGAAAAATTTGCTGATTAAAAATACATTTATAGCGTTTCAAAGTGTAATGTCATTTTAAGTTTTCTTTTCGTGAGGTGATATAACAATTTTAGATTGTTGTTGAATTATTGTCCAATTCATTTGGCTTCTTCAGGTAGAAAAATCAAATTTGATGTTTATAAAACATTCTATAGTAAACTTAGCTTCAAATTACAATATATAACAGGTTTCTTTTATATTTTACTTGTTTTTCATCTTTTATTACAATAAATAAAAGTATGAAAATAACTTATATGAACATGATCAAATAAAAATTAAGGAAAAACAAGCGAAATAAATAAGCCATATAAAACATGAAATCGGTTTCTAAAAAAAAACTCAATTACTGAAATATGATCAGATAGTTAATAAAAAAAAATATAATTAATCATATATTATTTCATTGAATCTTTATATCAAATTTTATAAACGGATTTCTTATCGTGTTTCATTAAAAAAAACAAACGAACATCTCACAAAATTTACTTCCGTTAAAATAGAATTATACTAATCCATACAGACTAAGACTCATATCAATATAATAATGTTTTATTTCTATAGATCTACGCAATTATGCGTCTAAAATAGACACCATAATATTTATGTTTACACAGAAGTTTGTAATTGTCTTTTTAATTATAGACCATCTTAAGTGTATATCAAGATCTTGACAATTGATGAAATAGACACAATAATGAAACGACAATATTTATTTACGAATGATGCAGAATATAGATTTAGTTTTATATCTATTTAAAGTTTTATGAATAAAAAATTAGAGATGTAATAATGCTATTGAAAAGAAAATTTATCAATTGTATTAATGACAACGATTATTTATATACGTATTGAACGAAATGGTTTTGTCCTTGTCAAAGTAAAACGAATTTTGCCAGTACAATGTGCTTTTTTTAATTTATCCTTCTTTCTTTTTTGTATAAATGATTATTTCTTGTCCTATTTCAAATGCATTCGCTTGCAGCAAATGATGACATTGAATTGAAGTTTTCTTTTACTAATAAAGAAACAAAATAAGAATAAGCCATTGTTAGTGTTAGTTTTTTTTTTTTGGTTCACTTTCTTTCTTTCTAATATTTAATCAATGTTTTCACACTTATATTATATGCAGTCGTCGCCATTGTCGTTTGCTCTTTTTTTATGTGTATGTGTATGTTTTATTCAAAATTTTTTTTTTCTAAAAAGAATAACAGTAATGGCAACAACGAACGCAAACTCACACAATTCTTTCCTATTCTTCATCACCATCATCATCTCATAGTGTTTAAGTGACGTTTGCTACTGGCATCGTCCGTTACAAAAAAAAAAATTGAGACGAGCATCGAAGCAGAAGAATAAGAAATCAGAATAATGTCAAAAAAGTCTTGTTTGTCTGATGCTGTACGTTCAAAAGTAAACTTCAATCATTCAAAATTTTCTTTACTATTTTTTTGTCATGTTTATATATATACGTGCATATGTGACTTGCTTGTCATATATAAACTTTATCATAAAAAACAAATATTATAGACAGATTAGAATGTATATATGTATGTTTTCTTTAAAAGACTTTCAAACGACTGATAATGATTTAAAATGCAAATACGAAATATGTTTTGTTCGTTTTTTTACACCTTCGAGCACCTATAGAAAACGAGAGAGAAAAAAAATGAGAAGAATAGAGTAAGAAAGAAGAAATCGATTTGTTACTATAACTCTTACTTCTCACTCTTTTTTTCGCTTTCTCATTCCCTTTTCTTTTTTTTTTTTTGCACATATCAAAATTGTCGTTTCATGTTTTCGTTTAGACAAACATATATAGTAGATGAAGAATAGCCAAGTGTAAATGAAAAGATGATGCCATTTTTGTTGTAACGGCAAGAAAAAAAAAAGAAAAGGAGAAGTTTTGACATCGCTATACAATTTATTTCCATAAGTACATATAACTAATACCTATTTTTAAAAATTATATTATGTCAAAAGTTCTATATTTTCATTAAATTAGAGAATGTAAATTCGCCATGTCCAAAGAACAGTATATGACAAATTCGCAGAGCGAATCAAATGCAAACACATCTGAAGAATTACTGTCTAATACTTTACCTGCTCGTATAGGTCCTTATCGCTCTTTATCAGCTAAACGACCGCGTGATCCATCCCATCGTAAAAGTGTTTCATTTAATGATGTTCCTATTGTACATGAAGTTCCATTGCATGATACAATGCGTAATTCTAACTGTGATACATATCGTTCATGGGCATATACAGATGCAACAACACCTACATCTGTTATCCCATCGTTTTATTCATCACAAGTAATTTTACCATTTAATTCAACCAGTGCTGCCGCTCAAAAAATTCATGCCAATCGTTTAAGTAGTACTTTATATTCAACACCACCGACAACTAGTACAACAAATCGAATACCCGATTGGGCTATACGAGGTAAAACATCAAAATCTACATCGAATTCCGAAGAAATAAATACAACGAATGAAAATCATTCTACCGGAAATCCACCAGTGATTATTGTCCATATACCTGATGAAAGGACAATTAAAGATACATCAGTTAAAACAAATACTCAATCAACATTGAATAATCTATATAATACTCATTCTCAAACATCATCAACACCAATACCTTCCTCATCACACAATCTTGAAAATGGAGAAGAAAAAAAATATCCATATCGTTCTGCAATGGTACCAGATACAGATCATTATCGTAGTATTCCATTTAATTATGGACCATTGTCGGATTCTACAGCCACGTATACATCAATGTTATCGACAAATCTAATTCAATCAAATCATTCTTCCACTGAACAACCTATAACTGGACATTCACGTACTGCACGTGCTCGTTCAGCTACTTTGCCAGGGACAGCCAATCATTCACCAACACGTGCTAATGATACTATTTCAATTACACCATTTCGTGCAACAACAGCAAATCTTTTATCTAATGGTTCAAATTCATCAACGAGGGCAGTTCTACGACCAACAACAATTGCTTTTCAATGTTCACAACCAGCAAATACAACAATGAATACAATCAATGGTTCATCAACAGTTAATACGACATCAACTACTAATAATACAAATAATACAAATCAATCATCGACAACAATCACAAATACAACTAAACCACCCATTGTACCATCCCGTTTTGGTACATCAGCAGCAGCTGCAGCTGCTGCTCATTCTCGTTTTGTTATACCTTCAAATCGAACACTGTCAACATCTTCATTAAATCCATCAACAATTAAATATACTTTTGCTCATCCAACAATGGATTCAACATTGACAAATACATTAACAACACAAGCAACAATGCCAAAACCTCCACCAACTTCTTATTCTCGTTCACGTTCAGCACATGTTTTAAGTACAAGACGTTCAACTGCTTCACCTGTTGTTATGCTCGATGGTCAATCTAATGGTGGAACAACAACTAACCCTACTACCAATTTATATGCAACAGCAAAACGCAATCCAAATGTGAGACAAACCTATGGTTCTTATTATATGCATCGTGTTCTTTTACCCACGACCATCCATTAGAAAAAAAAAAAAGAAGATTGTAAATTTGTCGTTTTTTTTTCTCTTCTTCTTAAGTAAAGAAAAATAGAGTCTTTCTCGCTTTCAATTGTGATAATTGATTTTTATAGCCTTTTAAAACCTCAATCATCATGATGATAATACAATCACCTTGCTCGTTGATATATATATATATAGATGTGTATTTGCACAAGTATCTCTTTTTTTTCCTATTTGATGAGAATGATGAATGTGTGCATATATGTGTGTGTGTTGTATTCGATGAGACTCTATTACGTGCAATGATCGTACACAACTAATTTACTTGGTAAGTCGTCTTTCATCTCGAGTGTGAGGCAAACAGGTGACTCTTTTAAGCCTCTTCTTTTTTCCTTTTTTCTTCTTCTTCTCCCCATTATTTGTTGACTGAAGGCTTGGTATGACGAGGTCGATCTTTGAACAAACATCATATAAAACGATACTGGTTAGAAAGAATTTAACCAACGCTAATTTGAGTCTTGATGAAGGTGAAATAGAGACAGGAGGAGAGAGAGAAGAGAAAGAAAATGAAAGATATATATATATATATATGAAGAAAAAAAAGAATGACATGATCATTTCAATTCACAATCGATATGACAATAGTACAAAGTACGTATTCTATCTTTCTCTCACATTTAATTGTGTGAACAACATAATATTTATCATTGATTTCTTTCATTTAATCGATAAAGTTAGATAGCACTACTGATGTTTTATATTCCATATGACAACGGTTCTCATCGTTACTTTCTCATATACAACCGAAAAATTACTTATGATTGTTGGCTTAAGATATCATTCTCTCATTTCGTAATCTCTCACCATCACTGTTGGCTTAAAGATAGGCAACCGTATGTGTGTGTGCATATGCTATTCATTTTCCTTTTTGATGAGTATATAAAAAGGGTAATATTTTTTTTTCTTTTTCACAAAAACTATTTTCATTGACATATTTCTATTTTGCTTCTTGAATGAACTTGCGTTTGATGGTGCGAGTTAGGACGGACAATGACAGTGAATATGAAATTCTTTGTTCGTCTGGCTCGTATTATTGGTGCAAAGTCTAAAACGACGTTGAAATGTTTATTTAATAGGTATGGTAGCAACAGGTAAACAAAAGAAAGAAATTTCATTTTAAGAAAAAAAATGAATAGCATTTGAAGTTCGTTTTGTTTTTTTTGTTGTTTGTTATATTTGTATTGTAGAAGTGTACGAAAGTAAAAGCGAAATAAAACTATGTTGATATTATTATTTCATTTAGTTTTTTCGGTTCAGAAATAAGAAGTAAAAACAACAAACGAGTGATGAATAATATTCATACAGCAAAAAAACCAACGGTTAGTTCATCATTTTATGATAGTTACACAACAAAACCAGTCAAATGGTAACGTGAAAATGGTTTTTTGCTTTTTTTTTAATGTTTCATACAAATAAAATTTGATAATTATAGGTATGAAATAGTTGATGCTTATCGACAATATAATGAAACATATCTTCCAATACGTTTGGAAAATTTTCCAAAAGATTTATGGGATAATTTTAAAAAGTTTTTTAAATCAAATGCTGCAACTGAAGAAGTCGATGATGATAATCCGTAAGAAATTTATACAATATAAGGCGTTAGGAAAAAGTTTAACAAAAACGTATTATCAATTTTTTTTTCTTCTATAATGTTTAGCAATTGACTTAAATCCAGATAGTAATTTTAATAACCCATGGAGATTTCTTTTACTAAGAATTCATACATGAACTGTATTGGCAAGGTTTCTATAAACCGGGCATGGTAGTTTTTAGATCCCAGGAGGCTTTGTTGCAGCTATTTTCTAACGATGCTATTTTAAAGAGAAATAAATGAAGCATCGTCACGTTTTTTACGACTTTTCCTTGAAAACTTAAAAATGTCACAAAAATATTAAAAATATGAAAGTAATAAACAAAATTGACTAAAAAAATGCCTTCTTTCAATTTTTGTGGTACTTTCAACCGTTTAAGGTAAAATCTCAGAAAATGTAGCCACCGTTCGTTGGGTGATCTTGAAAATAACAGTGTTAAAAAATAGACATTTACGAACTGAAAACTATCGTGTCGGATGTTTTAGAAATCTTGCCATCATATTTCATCTATGAAATCTTAAAAAAAGAAAACTTCATTATCTATAGAAATTACTATCTGAATTCGAGATAATTGCTTAACATTATAGAAACAAGAACCAAAAATACGTTTTTTTTAATCTTTTTTTTTTGCTACTACTTTATTTTTATTCGTTATATATATATATATCTTTTTTCTTTTAGTGTTGTTGAGGTTGAACGAACACGTGCTGATGGTAATATAATTAAAGTAACAGAATATAATTTATCTCAAGATAAATTTGATCCACGTATATCGGATGCTGTAAGAACACATTCAGAAAAAGTTGAACGTTTTGATAAACATTCACGACATCAATTGAGAGGAGAGAATAGTGTTCGTTCACCTCCATCACCTGTTGTTCGTGAACGGTAAATAATTAATTAACTAATATTTTTGATTGAATAATGATGCTTTTTTTTATCTCTGACCTCAGTCGTCGTCATCGCCATAAAGCTCAAGTTTCACCAACTTTTGATGATTGTCCTGAATGTAGAGCTTTAGCTGCTCAAGGCTATCCAACTATGTGTGATTGTAATGAATGTCGAGCTAAACGAGCAGCATATCCAAATCGAGTTCCTTATTGTGATTGTCCTGAATGCCGTAATACAAAACGAAGTTAATATTCTTATTATTTGTGCATATTTGAAATGATAAAAGATCAAAAAAAAAAGAAGGAAAACCACAAAAACTAATGCCGGTGTATCATTATTATTTTTTTCTTCTTTCTAATAAAATAAACTGTCACATGTAAAAATATGATTCAATGTAATAAAAAAATTCACTTAATGTTTTAACTAATGAAAGATTATTTATTCACAGAAAACATGTCTCTATCCTAGATTAGAAAGTGACAATAAACAATATTTGACAAATCACATTGATATATAATTGACATTTGGTAACAAAAACCAGATGCACACATGTAGAAAGCATGAAAAATTGTTGAACATTTTTTTTTACTAATCAATTATCTACAAACGTCATAGGTCAAAACACTTTTAAAAAATATCGTACTAAATGTTTTATTTTGAATTTCCGATGTCAATATTATTATGCCAAGAGGTCGCAGAGAAAATATAATAGTCGAAAAATAAATTATAAAAAGCTGTCGGATATAATGATTTATTTGATAAGATTATTAATTTCTTACATGGTTTTTTTTTCTGCACTCTAAGAAAAAAAACAAGAGGAGTAAATATTGAGGAAATGCTCCTTTTAATAATGGACTTTTCTCACGATGTTTATATGTGTTTTCTGTATAATTATCTTTGTATTAACAGAGAATTATCATTTGTTATTTGACTAAACGTAAGGCGATTTTTATGATTCAACGATAAAAAAAGAAATTAAATAAATATTGAGATCGTGTGAATTGTGGATCGCATAGACATGTCGATCAGTATTGTATTGTTGTTTTTTATTCAGTATTTATGCTGATTTTCTTTGTGCAATCTATTTTCTTTTTCGTTTATTTGAAACAAATCTGTAACAAATATATGTGATTGTCTTTTTTCTTTTTCCTTCTCTGCACTCTTTTCCCCTAAATAACAAACGCATAAGATGCTTATGAGAGTCCTTAGAAAAAAAAAATATCCTTTTTTCTTTTTTCCCCGTTTTATTCTTTCGGTCTTTTATCTTGATCTTTTGTCATTAAGCAGTTTTTTTTCGAGCTGACACATGCATATTAAATATAGTGGAAATTGACAGATTGTCATTCGTGTAACACACGTTTTCTGTTGTCGATTGATTGCTTATCGATAAATGTGAAAGGCAAACAGTTAATGTTGATATATAAATATCTCAACATAATTTTATTGTTTCTTAGACTTTCTCATTTGTCTGTCTTATATTATCCGTTTCGATTTATTTGATATTCACCAGGAAATATTTTTCTATGAAGATGATGAAACGAGATGAGATAATCTGTCTTTGGCTAGATTATCCGTCTTTTTCTATTCTTTTTTTTTTTTTTCTTCTTATCTGTTTCATTTAAATGATAAATGCGCAGACAAACTTATTCTAACTGAAAGTTTGAGAACTTAATCGTTCAATACATTCTTTTTTTCAACTACATACACAAATAAATAAGTAGACCATACAATACGATTTTTTTTTACAAATATGTGTTGCACGAATGACGAGGTAAGTAATCGTAAACAAACTATTGTTGGTTGTTAACTATTCAGTGAACGTAGTCATATAAGACTTATTAGTATTCATTGCATACAAAAGAAAAGTGTAAAAATATTTTTTCGTTATGTTAAACAAGAATAAGAAATTGGCTTGACTATATTCAATCCATTTGATTTGTCACTACAATGAAGGACTTCATTAGAAAATATATCAAAGGAATATAGTATATTTTTTGACCTTTTTTCTTAACTCCTAGAAACTAGACGATAAAAGTATAATACAACATAACCTTATTTTTAAAAGATATAAAGAGAACCTAAATTATTATTTGTCTATTACAGACTATTTTCAAGCTTGTCATCAGCCTTGGAGGAAAAAAATAGCGATAGATGTAAATAGTTCATTTAATATGCTAACATTTCCTTTAATGATGTTTCTTTAATAAACCTGCAGGTGCCCTTGTTTTACTTTACTTGTATGTAGACGTGTTTTTCTCTACTAAATATTCTTACCAGATTAAATATTTGTAAGGTTCTAGGATCTGCTAAGTGGAGCATGATGTTTTTCTGTATTACTTTTATTTAGTTAGGCCGAGTTCGTCTAGTGCTACGGGAAATCGTTTATTAAAATGTCATAACAACACTGTCTACAATGAATTTTACAAAATAAAAACTGTTAGAATCAATAAGAAGGATTGAATATTTTTTTTAATGAAGAAAATTTGCTTAATTCTTCAATAAACTTTGCATATTCTGAATACTTCTCTTGTCTGAGAACTTCAAAAAAAAAAAAAGGTAATTTCAAGATGCAAAACACAAAAACAAAAGGAAGAATATGATTTAAATCATATTTTTCGATTTAATTTTCCATGTTGAGCGTCAAATAACTCATATGAACTTCGAGGACAAAAGAATCATTTACCATAAACTACGCATATGGAATTAATAAACAAATTTTCTGCATTAAAAATACGTATAAAATCCTTCCTGTTAATTTTTGTAGGATTCTTTTCAATAAAAAAGTAATTTCCCCAAAAAGTTTTTATTATATTTTAATAAACAATTTCCTGTAGAGCTTAACATACTCCTTCTTACATTGTTAAAGGATGATAGAAAAAAAAAAACTGTCACACTAGATTCTTTTAATTAGTGACACCTTGAATATAAATAAAGAAAAAAAAGTTCATCGCATTATCATTAATTGTTTTTCTTTTTATAAATTTTCCACTGATCATTTTCATGACTGCAGTTGTCGTAGACAATTTTTTTTCTAATGATGTTATAATGTTATCATAGTTTGTCACGTCTGACAAAAGAAAAAAAACTCCTACAATTTAGAACTAAGATTAAATGATGCATTATTTTTTTGATCTTTGAGTTATTTAACATATTGAATTTAATTAAGGATTGTACCAAGATTCGTTCCCTGAAGTCATTAATTATATTTTGTTTTTTTGTCTATTAATAGATCGATCAAGATTTTTTTATAATGCCTTTTAATTGGACAAATTTTATTTCAATTCATTCTCAATCATCAATGAATCCATCCGAATTTGAACAAGCTAGATGTTATTCACCTTTTCTTATATTTATTTTCAAAACACAACCTATGCTTTTATTAATATTTGGTTTTCTAGCAAATTTATGTTCATTTGCTGTACTTATACGTCCACGTTTACGTCGTCGACCAACATTCTCATATCTTGCTTTTCTTAGTTTATCAAATTCATTATTATCATTGATACATGCAAGTTTTACTATTCTTGGAGTTTATTATGGTTTAACACTTGATAATTTACCATTATTTATTTTTTGTCGGTTTTTAAATCGATTTGCCATCGATTTTTTAACACATTTTTCATTATATACATTAACAGCTGTGGATCTGGATCGTATACGTACAGTTACATCTAAAACAGCAAGTACTCATCGAAATAGTCGTTCAAATGCTGGAAGACAACATGGTTGTGCTGAAGCATTTATTCGTGTATGTTTAATTGAATTATTTCTTGCAGTCGTTCTTTTCCTCCTTAATACACATTGGCTTACATCTTATGGTTACATTGTGCCTTCACCTGATGGTTTAAATGATGTAACAGAATGTACAATACCATATTTAAATAATATAACAAGATTAAATCCTTTTTCAATAGCTTACAATAAATATTTAACATCAATATTACCTATAATAGAATTGATTTTATTTAATATTTTACCAGTTTTTATAAGTCTTCTTGCAACAATTGTTATATTAAGACATGTATCAATAAAATATACACTTTTAAATCAAATAAATAAACGTTTAAAAAAATCTCGTCGTCGAATGGAATTACATTTATCAATATTACTTATATCATTAAATTGTGTATTTATATTATTTACAACTCCACATAATATATATAGTGTTTATATTGGACAATTACAACGACGTTTAGGTAGTAAACATGAAAGTGAGGGTGAATTATGTTCAATATCAATATTACAAAAAAGTTTAGATTTATTACAACAATGTTATTTCATGTCAACATTTTTTCTTTATATATTAACAAATAAACGATTTCGTGAAGAATTTTATGAATTAATAACAAGAAACTTCTTTTTATCATGGAGAAGTCAGAAAACAAATCATTCATCAGTACAAAGCACAACACGTCGACGTCATCATCGTCATCATCGTAACGATAATGATAGGAATAATAAATCCAGCGATTTACAGCAACCAGCACGATCTATGGGAGACGGTCCAATGTCCCTTACTGATGACATAACAAGAGATGATTGTGAAGATAATGATCCAACATCAAAAGCTTATTATTCAAGTAACATGCGTCGTAATCCTTCACCGCCAACTTTTGCTTAAATACATTCTATTTTAAAATATGTTATATATGTATACATAAATTTATTTATTTACGTTTTTCTGTTTTTGATGTCGTGATATTTAATATCGAAAATTCCTTTATTAGTCATTTCATTCAGCTTTTTTTTTTCAATGTTGTGGCGCTTCATCATTTCTATGATGCTGTTGCCAATTTCCTTTTATAAACATACATAATTGATGTTGTTTATTTTTATTAGTAAATATTATTCATAGTAAAACAAATACAAAAAAAAAAAGAAGATGACAGAATCAATGACAATATTCTGTTGGTTTTCAGTTACTTTAGGCAGTTGGTAAACGAGAAGGCAATGATTCTTTGTTTATCGAAATATTCGTATCAAATTTTTGTAATCTTTCAATAGCTGTATCTAATATGGTACCCGGAGTACGAACATTACGTAATGATATACCTCGCACTTGTTCATAATGATGTTGAATTTGAGTAACAAGTGATTTTGCACGTCTTTGATTTATTTTATCTTTTTTATTATTTAATACTTTATCAAGTGGCTGATCAATAATTGTTTCTCGATCACGTATTATATCTAATAATTTATTAATTTCTTCAACTTTAGGTCTATTCGGTAATTTGACCGGTGGTAAAGTACGTTCCTATAAACAAAGAAGAAAAATATCGTTCGACAAATTTCTTCCAATTACAATAATAATAATAATAATAATAATAATGCTCAAATTTCTTCTATAACTATGTTATTCAGTATAAAAGAAAATTAGATCAGAAATATGAAACTAATCATATCTTAGAGTAGGTGGAGTAGAAAAGAGTAATATGTTTGAATAAATAAGTCTTAGAATTCTTATAACAGAAAAACAAGCAAAACAAATTACGCATCGAGAAAATTTTTAATCCATATCGGAATAATAATTTCAAAGAATAATATCTACTATAGTCTGGAATTTATCAGACAGAAAATTAATTCCTATGTTGTCTTTTTGTCGACAGATGCTTCCGTTATAAAAGCTAAATGATTAATTCCTCTTAAAAATTTAAAGTATATTTACGATAAAAAATTATAGTCATGTCATATAACTTCAAAAAAAATTCTATAAATAAACTTGTATGTCAAGCGGAACGATCTACTTTTTAAATCACAACTCAATATAATTTTACTGTGTAATACACAACGGCAAATCATAAAAATGTGAATTAACTAATGACTTTAATGTTGATAAGAAAATATTAAGAAATAATTATGTCGGATTTTGTTTTTTTTTCGATTAATTATGATATGTAGTATATATTATTGATTGAGATTTATATTTTTAGTCATAAATTGAAGGTTTAGAAGAATTTTATTTACCATTCTTTTTGGTATAAACGTACGTTGACGACGAGTGACTTGAACATTATCATGTCTAATAACTAATGGATTACGTAAAATTTGTTTTAAATCACGTACACAATGAATAACATCTATGAAATGAAAATGATAATAAAGGGATTTATCTTTAGAAATTTCTTTGTTTTAATATACTTTTTGGAACGGTAATATCTTCTTCATTTTCAATATCGAGAAACACTTCAAAACCTTTAAATTTTTCATCAGGCAACATTGAAGGCTGTAATGGACCTGAGGGTTCAGGTGGATGTGGCCTTTCTATTTGAATGACATTTTGATAAATATCATCATGTTCAAACTAATAAATAAAAAAGAATTTTTTTTTTTTATAATTTCATAATTAAGAACAACAGTGCGTAAAAGATCAAGTTGACCTAATAGTATTGTTCTTGGCTAACTCCATGGAATTATATATATCTATGGAAAGAGTATGTACAGATCAACATTTTGCTACTCGTTTCATGAGATTTCGATCAAATTTTAAACTAAAAAAAAACTGACAACAAAACAGCACATTTTTAAGCCCTATTCTAACGAGTCATTCTATCAGGGTGGATTCGATTTTAGAATAGCGGACAAGACAAAATACTATTGAAATTATGAATTTTATAGCTCTTTGATGATGCTTCAATGACATACTGTAATTGTCATTTCAAATGCTTTGGTTGACAAATTGAAATTATCAAAACGCTAGTATTACTCGTTTTGATAGTTCTTTTAACCAGCTACAAAATCATATATTTTGTCAAAGTCGACAACATCTGGTCGGTTAAAAAACTTCTCAGCACGCTTTTTTTTCTTTTTAATTAATAATTAGAAGATGTCGATGAGAAAAACTTCAATTTGAGTTAAAACTAATATGATATTCGAAGTTAGCGTAAAAAGTTATAGTGGATGAACAATGAGTTACATCAAATGATCATCTGAAAACTACTAAGAAACTTCAAAAGTTATTATATGATAAAATGGCAAATATATAGAAAATAAAAGCAAGGTTTTTATTGAGTTCATTTTTTAATCTAATTCCTAAGGAAGATCACGGATAAATTTTCCGACAAAAAAAAAGTTCTAGAATTATTATAAATCATGCATAGACCAACTAAGTTTCCTATGCCGATTCCAAATATCATATTAGTTTTGATTATTTCTATTTTTAAACTAAAATATTTAATGATAATAATAGGTATAGTAAATATGCTAAGGGTGTCTACTGCTACATCGGACTTATATATTGTTAAATAAAATGATGACTTATATATGGGATTGAAGCATCATCAAAGAATAAATCATTAGAACAGTGACCAGAACTTCATGAAAACTAGTATCGAAATTTTGATTTCAACATACTCTTTCCATTGATGTGTATGATTCAATGGACTAGGTGAAGAAAAATACTCGTGAGCTAATTAGATCTTTTATGCTCCTTCATCCGTTATTTAATGTGACATACTTCAGTCATAAATATATTTTCTGTTTGTTGATTTGGACTTTGACCTACAGTTGTTGAATTACTATTAAATTTATTTTCTTCTTCTATATAAAAACCAAATGATTAAATAAGAAAAATTTTAAAAGAAAATTCGTACCATTTAAAGTTGTATCAATTGTTTTATATTTATCTTCATCTGATGAAGAATTTTGTTCACTTGTACCAGTTAATAATGGAAGTAATTGTTGATCGGATTGAACATCAGTATCATTTTTAACATAATCAATATATTGTTTAACAGCACCCGAAATTAATTGATCAATAGGTACTTTTGGAACTTTAGCTATACGACTTGTAACCTTAATAGTAGTATAAAGAATTCAAATGGCTGTTTTTTTTAATAAAGTAAAAGAAAAATGTGTACTTGACGATGTTTTTTGATCGGCTTAGCATAAAACTGTTTTTCAGATTTTAAAGATGGATTTACTCTATTTAATACGAAAAGAAAGAATAAATTTTATAATTAGTTCTTTTGTTTTTTCTTACCGATGAACTTTCATTCCCAGTCGATCCATTAGAAAACTTTCAATTAAAGGTGGAAAACCAACATGACGTTGAACAAGTGGATTATCAGCAAGAATAATTTCAGTTAAACTAGGCCATGATGCAACTGCCATCACATCGTCTTCTTCTTCAATCTTTTGTTTTTCATATAATAAAAAATTACATTATATTTATATAGGTTTTTCTCCTTTTTTATTTAATTACCAAATTAGAACTTATATCAAGATATTGTAATTCAGGAAAAGCTGGTAAAGCAATATCTTCATCTTCTGTGACAATATTTTTAGTTTGATTATTTGTAGGATTTTCTTCATCTTCTTCGAATATTGTACTCTTTATCAATTCATCACCAGCTGAATTGAGACCATGTTGAAAATAATTCATCGGAGGATTAGCTAAAAGAACAATATATTGAATAATAGAAAAAGAACAATAAGAATTTTTTTTATACGAGTACTAATTTGTTTTCGTTTCATGGCTGTTTTTGAATATTCTTGAACAACTTGACGACCTTGTAGAACTTTTAAAAATGGAATTGTACGAATTTGATTATGTTGTATATGAAGACGTTTAAGACTGCAAAAAAAAAATATATTATGCGATTTGAAATAAAATTTTGTTTTCAATTATTTCTATTCATTTTTTGATTAAACATACTTTTTTAAACATGATAAATGAATGAAAAGCTCATCTTCAACAAGTTTATTATGATCAAGATATAATTCTTCAAGTCGAGGAAAACGTTCTTTCACATATTCTTTTCCATGTCTAAATCAATACATATACAAATGAATATAATTAAAAATTTTTATTATTAATTTAATCAATAGAGAAAAAAAAAGCAAAGAGCATAATCATTGATAAATCTTATAATCGTTTCTTTTGTTACTACATATACCTCTGATATTTATATAAAAATACTAAAATATATTTAATAGCATTAATATTGAAATTTTTTCAAAACAAAATAAAACAAATCTTATTTTCTTACATATCAGTATGTACAAAAGGTTTAGCTAATCGACGTGATAATCCAACAAGATCGTTTCCACTTGCACGAAGTATACGTAATGATGGTAAAATTCCTAATGTTTCAATATCATGCATTGTTAAATTATTATATGAAAGATTTAATTCCTAAAAAAAAATAATAGAAAATCTTAAAATAGAATAAGAAATATTTATTATACTTCAAGTGTTTCATAATCATTAACATTAAGTTTAATATTTTTAATTTGATTAAATGATAAATCAAGTTGAGTTAATTGTGGAAATGTTTTAAAACCATCTATATAATGAATATAAAAATGTTATAATTTATTTGATTTTAAAATACATACGAAATGGTAATTGATTTTCATTTGCATCAATACGTAAAACATTATCAAATAATAAAAAATCTTCTTCTTTAATCTAAATTTATTTAAGTTATTATTTAATTATATTATGAAATAATATTCACTTCTTGTAAGTCTAATCCATTAACATTTAAAATGACAACATTCGATGGATCTTCAATAGCACAATGATGCATCTGAAATTAAAAAAAAATATTAAAAAATTTTTTCCTATATGCTATTATGAATATTCAGTATACAGTTTTTGTATCTTGAAATATATCTGGAAAGTTTTTAGAAAACTGTTTAAGAACATCTCACTCATTTTGTGAACCGTAATTTTTGTTTTTATGTGACATTACACACTTAGAAATAGAATCAGTTTAAGATTCAAAAACTTTCTTTAGATATTACAAAATTCAATAAGAAATTAAATGAAGGAAAGTTTTTCATTGTTCCACTTTTTTCTCAAACCAATTGTTTCATGAAATTGAAGAAATGGGGCCAGCAGTTTTCATCATTGAATCTACTCTAAAAAATGTCAAATTTTTTTTTTGATGAGCTGTTCTTCAGAAATACCGGAAAATGGTCGCGCTTAAGGTTCTTCCTCAAAAATCGATCTTGAGCAAGGTACGAATGGATGGAAAAAGGCAGAAAGGAAAAATGTCGAAAACAAGAATATGAGATGAAAATGAGCATGTAAAATTGAATTGAGGGTGAGGGAGACTTGTACTTCAATATACTCTCGTTTTCATCATTTCTATCCATCTACATTTGTATTATTTTTGTTTTCGATATTTTTATTTTCGATATTTTTCCATCATACCATCATGAAGCTCCTTTGAAAATTTTAGGATACCGAACAAAACTTTCCGTTTTTTCTGAAAAAAATATATTTTTCCAGCAGAAAATCATGAAACTCTTCAAAAGTTCTCTGACAAATAAAAAAGCATATTATTTATGAAAAATTAGACTTTAAGCTATCTCAATTTCGATAATTTCTAAAAACTTTAATATGCATGGTTAATCACAGGATATTCAGCTATTGATAAGAATAGATAAAGTGAAAAATGTCTGCCATTGCAAATTAAAAACACAAAGGGTAAAAATTTGTCAACAGTATCTGTTTCCAGAAGTAACAGATAGTGCGTAAATGATGTAGCAGTTTGATTTTTTATTTTTCAAGTACCGAAACGCTGTCCAACAATATCATTTTAAGCTCAATTAATACAGAATTTTTCGTTCTACAAAAATGTCTTTAATTTAACATTTCTTGTTGACTAAAAACAGTTTATCACTATATTATCGGATGTAGTATTTAAATCTAAATACAATGATTTAACATTTAAACCAAACAACGAAAATCTTTAGCTTGTCTCCGATAGTATAGAGATAGTCGAAAGAGGCTCTTGCGTTGTTTTCTAATTTTTGCTTGAAAAGTTGTTCTTTCAAATGCTTTTTTCTAAAATTTCAAAGCATCACGAAATGCAGCAATATCGCGGCATATTTTACAACTTATTTCGAAGTTTAGCGGCATTGTTATTTAAACATATTTTTGATAGCGATTTTGCTGTCTGTCAGTCACAGCTCAATGATTGAGTAACTGTCAATCTTTTCTATTTTTCTTCGACAGATCAAAATTATTCAAAAAACAAAGCTGATAATTTTGTAGAGCAAAAGATTCTGTCGAATGAGCTTAGAATATAAGAAATAATATTAAAAATGCTTTTCGTATATCTATTCTCAGAGATCAGTTGGCATCATTATAACGAATAGAATTAAAAAATTAATCTATATAAATTTTAACTTACAATAAAAAATCCATCTAATAAATGTTCAACTATTTTTTCTTTTCCTGACCATCGTTGTTTCTTCTTTGTTTCTCTTTGAGCAATTTCAGTTTCAAATGGTGTTGGTGTTGAAAGTGTTGTAAGTATAGCAGCAAAACGTCGTTGTTCTGTATCACGTAATGCTACAACCCATTGCTCTTAAAAATGAAACAATTGTTTTTTTTTTTTTGTAGAAAAATTTAAATTTTTCATTTTCATAATCAATCAAAACATACGATTTGATGATGAACTACGTAAAAGATTTCGTACAGGAAAACAATTCGCTGGTAAATCAGTAAGATTTCCACTACCAGACAAGGGTCCATTATCATATTTAATCCACGGTAACGTTGTCATTTGATTCTAAATGCAATACTTTCCAAACCGGATTTTCTTTTCCTTTTTTTTTTCGGAAACCATTCTGATTGTTGTTACTCGAGAAACGATCTCTATCGATTACATTGAAAAACATCAAAACACAATATTCTATTAATCATTTAATGACATCTATCAAAATGCTGTCTTGAAAATGAGAGATTTTATATTGGAAGAAAGAAAAAACCAATTAGAGAAAAGCTTGCGCGTGACAACAGCTGTTTAAGTTACAATTATAATCATCCTGTTGACATTAAATAAATCTTCCTAAAACAAAAACCTACAAAATATTCAATGTCGGCAACAAATAATAAAATTGATTCAAATACAAATAAAAATAATAGTCGTTCGAATAAACCTGAAATTCAACGATATTCAGTTGCGAAAGGAAAATATTCATCAAGATTAAATAATGATAGACCATCATCTGGTATATACATATTACAAGTTTTTCTCTTATCTAAAAATTCTTTTCTTTTTTTTTATGTGTTAAGGAAATTCAAAAACCTCCAATACTTATTACAATAATAATAATAATAATAATAATAATAATAATAATAATCAATATTATTATAATGATTCATCTTATTATGAAAATGATTATCAACAAAAACCACAACGAAAACCTCCGAAAAGAAAACCCATTGAACCTGAAGTAAAAACTACTGAAGCACCATCAAATACAAAAGATGCAAGTGATAATAATAATAATAATAATAATAATAATAATAGTAGTAGTAGTGAAATAGAATCAGTAAGTCAAAAACGACAATAACATAAAATTTTCACTCATATCTTTTTTTTATTTGTGTTTTCAGGATCTTGATAAACGTATTGAAAGTATGACATTTGAAAATCAAAAATTAACTGAACAAAAATCATCTGAAAATCGTGCCGGTTTAATATTTCTTAATACTAAAGAATCACATGATGATACAAATGATATTGATTCATCATCAAGACAATTTTATAATCAAACACGAAAAAAACAACAACAAAATAATACTAAAAAACAAATACTTTCCAATCAACCACAATCTATTACACAATCAAGTCGTGGTTTAACAAACGTAACACGTACTCTATATGATCCAAATGCTCCAATACCAAAAACACCACCTATTCAACAATTAACAACTGTTAAAGTTGCATCAAATCCTTCGCCACAAGCAACACCACCACCACCACCACTTCTATCAACTAATACTCAACAACAAATGCAAGAATTTTATCAACAGTACGTATAGAAAAAAAAACAATTAATATTTTTTTTTTTATTTATTTAAACGAAAAATTTATTCTACATGGTATCTATCTCTCTAGTTATCAATCGTAAGAATCTTTTAATTTAAAAAAAAAAAAAATATTGCTCTTGCTCTTTTTTCTACTATTGTGTCATACTCGCTGCTCATGCTTTTGTTTAAATAATCAAAACTAATCGATTAATAATATCAAACAAAGAAATATGTTTTTTTTTTTTATTTTTGAGAACAAAATTATAATTTAGTTTTTATTTAGTCAATTTTTTAATCATGAACTTTGGAATCAAACATGTGGAAATTCAACACAAAATGATATTTCTTTACAAGCTGCACAGTAAGAACAACATATATATATATATATAAATAAAAATTGAGATTTTCTGAAAAATCTTTTTATTTTATTTTTTTTTGTAGAGCTATACAAATGAGAAAACAAGCATTTAATTATTGGTTAACACAAATACATAATTTAGAAAAATCTTTATCTATTTATTTAAATAATTCACCACATATGGATGTTAATTTTCGACGAATGATGGAAGCAAAGTATAATTTTTCAAACAAAAAAAATAAAAACCAATATTTTTATTTCATTTTTCTAGAACAACACTTCAACAAGCATATATTCATGCTATGATGACAGATATTGAATTATCATTATCAAAAAATCTTGATGCACAATTATGGAAATCATGTTTTCATAATGTTATTGAATGTTTTAGAGAATATGATAAACAATTAACTGATAATAATAGTGTGAAAAAATGTATTGAAACTGTTATTGAAGATGTAAGGATAAAGATATATTTGATTATTATATATAATAAGTTGATATATTCAATTTCCTTTTGCACTTTTGTTTTTTCATGAATAGAAGAATCGATTAAGAATTATTTTTGAAATTGATTTTTGTCTTATTTCAAGTGGGAATATTTATCACACTAAATCTTCTTGTTGATTTATCAAAGAAAAAATTTTCGAGGGTTTTTCCCATGAGATTTACATACAAGTCGTACTCATAAACGATTTGTTCTTGCATATTTTTTCTTTAACATGTGACAACCATTAAGATAATATTTTCTTCTTTGAATAATCTTTATTTTAAATTGCATTTAAGAAATATTAATCAAGAATATTTATTAAACTTTCATGTTTTTGAATTGTTCAATTTCAAGCTTTATAAGTACACTTAAAGCTATCGTTTATGAAGTCCGTATAGAACTTTCATTTTATTCACGAAAGAATCTCGTTTGATGATACCTTGTGATTTCAATGATTTTTCATTTATAGATTCTACATAGTGTTCTAACATTAATTTTAAAAGGATTTAGGTTTCTATTGAAATTTGATTAAGCTATTGAATTTTCAATATGTTTAATCTCTAGAGGCTCTATACTTTCAAAAAATTTGTTTTGTTGAATTTTGATCTTAATTAAGTTTTTCCTCATATTGAGAAGTTAACTGGACTAGCTTCTATACAAAAAAAAAAAACTTTAGAAGTTTTCAACAAAGTCTCTTTGAGATATGAGTTTTTCAAAAAAAAAAATACATATTTTATAAACTTCCAGAAAACAGACATATTAAAAATTCCATAGCTTACTTAGTCATATATCAATAAGAATTCAAATCCTCTTAGAATTTCTATTAGAACATTGTAGCATCAATAGGCTAAAAAAAACCATTAAAATCAGAAGAAGACATCTGAGGAGATTTTCTTGTCAGTATCTCCCCGTAAACGATATGGATTTTGTATTTTTTCCCGGAACAATAATTAGAGTCGCCGAGGGAGCCTACAATGGTGCTGTAATCTGTTCAGGTCAATCATTACGTATCTGTCACCGTAAATTGCTGCAAACAATCGTTTATGGTAGAGTAAAATACGGTCATGTTTAGCTGACGTGAGTTTACCTTGAGATACTTGAAAAACAAAATCCAGCACAATTGAGAAAATTTCACAAATCTTTCGAAATTTTCAGTATCATTTCATTGAATATTCATTTTATAACATCTATTCAAGATTAATTTGAAAATTTTAATGGATTTAATACCGAACATTGTTGTTTTCTTTTTTTTTGTCGTTTTATAAATTTTTTTAAAAATATTTTAGGGTGAACGATTTTTTCTTGCTTTTATTCGTCAACTTGAATCAGCATTTCATATTGATACAAAATTATATTTCAATCCAAATGCATATTCACCTGAATCAAATACAATTGTAGCTAAATATGCTCTTCTTTGTACACAACATTGTTTTCTTAATCTTGGTGATTTAGCTCGGTATGAAACAAAAAACTAATTTAATCAATAATTGAATAAAAATGTATGACTTATTTTCGAATTTAAGATATAAAGAAACAAATCGTAATGGTACTGATTATTCTGAAGCAAGAAAGTAAATTTACACGTAAAGAAAAGAAAAAAAAAAAGACTAAATTTTATTATTTAGATATTATTTTCGTGCTCGATTATTATATCCAAAAAATGGAAAATCATGTAAACAATTAGCAATATTAGCTGTTATGACTGTAAGAAAAAAAATAATTCACGAATTAAAATATATTAATTATTTTTTTTTTCTTCTATACATAAAATAGCATCGACGATTAGATGCTATTTATTATTATGTTCGAGCACTTGCAACAACATCACTTAATGATAGTGTTAAACAAAATCTTGTTTCATTATTTGAAGAAGCTCGTCGACGTGTATGTTTAAGAATTTATTGAAATAGTTAAATCTTTTTTTTCCTTTTTAATGTATTTTAGTTAGAAACATTTGAAAAAGAACTTAAAGAACGTGAGAAAAAAAATGAACGAAAAATTCGAGCAGGTCTATTTTTATTTTTCAATAAAACGACACAAAAAAAAATGATTATTTTTATTAAATAGGTAATCAAAAATTAGAAATATGGAAACGTACAGATGGAACAATTGTCGGACGAAGTCTTGATGATGGACAATCGACTAATAATCAAAATGATTTCGATGGTTGTGTATCTCAACAAGAAGTAATTAAAGAATAAAAAGAAATTTTTCTATTATATTTTTTTTGTTTTTCTTCTATAGCTTATTCATTGGTTTACATTGAATTATATTACTTTACATGGTAAATTGTATACTAAAACAGGGTAAAATAATTGAGAAAAAAAAATTTTCTTTCGATTAAAAAAAATATTTTCTTTGTTTTATATAGAATGGAAACATATACAGAATTATGTTCACGAATGCTTCGTCAGTTCCAATATTTACTTCGTCATGATCCATGTGTATTTGGTAAACAACAATTAGTACAAATGATGGCTATTAATATGTATCAAATTGAAGTTGCAAAACAAGTTAATGTATCAGGTATTTTTATAAGGAAAAACAAAAAAAAAAACAAACGATTATGATTTTCTATCTATGAATAATGATATTTGAAAAAGTCAGTTTTCAAATAAACTTTCATGACACATTCTCTATAAGATACTAAGATTAAAATATTTAATAAGATATACTAATAATCAATATCGATTCAATCTCAAAGGAGAGACTTCTTTGATAAATTCTTTTATTTTTTTTTGGTTAATATTTTTGTTCAGTTGATATTGTTGTTCGTTCTCAATATGAAGAATCATCACTACAATTAGCACTTGATATGTTTGGTTTATTAACTGAACAAACAGCTATTGTTCTTGAACGTCATTTAAAAGTTCGTTCGACAATAACTAATTCTGAAACTTCAACATCATTATTTAATAGTTGGTTACGACATGTATTTCCATCATTAAAAATTTTTACTGATTGGATGACATGTAATGCTAATTCATTTATACCATTACCTGATCAATTACCAGCTGAATTTGGTCCACATCCAGATATATTAATGTCACTTGCAAAAGTTATTAATCTAATTCGAACTATTGATAGAACACATATTCAACTTGGTTCGAATTTAGCAAGTAACGTAGAAAATAAAACAAAAAACAAATTTATTTTCAATTTTTTTGTTTTGTTAAGATTCAATACCAGTTATTTTGGAAGAAGATATTGAACTTAGTGGATTTTATCCATTACTTACATTACCAGTTGATACATTACAAACAACAAGTGATACATCACTTGTAATAATAAACAAAAAAAAAATTTTTTATGAGTTATAAAATCTATCTCTATTTTCAATTTGTTAAGGATGAAGCTAAAGATTCAAAACGTATTGTTCGTTTATGTTTTTTTGCTGATTATTTATGTGGTCTTAAACAACCAGTATTTATATATGATGTTCAACAAAAAACTTATCATCCAGCTTTGAAATCATCAATACATTCTGAACGAAGTAAAAGTCCAACAAATGACAATCAGGTATATTGTTTTGTTTTTGTCTCGATTTTAATGAAAACCAAAAAAAACAAAATATATCTTTTTTTTTTTTCTTTAGAATTTATCACTGGATCATGAATATAATACAAACGAACCTATATCACCATTATCAAATTCGAATAATATTGATCCATCATCACCAGATTCTATTATTGATGGTATTGATATGAAAGAACTTAAACGTAAAAAACGACAACTTGAACATCAATTAGCTGAAAAACAAAAACAAGAACAAGTTGTTAAAGTAAGAAAATAAAATAATTGATTAGAAAATGAATAAATTATATTTATTTCAGGATATTCTTAATACATCACGATTAATTGAAATTGAAGTTATACCACGTTTTATTGTTCTTGATACAAATTGTTTTGTTAATTATCTTCCTATTATATATAAATTAATTAAACAAGGTCGATTTATAATAATTATTCCATTAATTGGTTAGTAAAAAAAAAAAATCTTTTTTATTAAAGAAAAACAAAAATTCCATTTGTCTTTTTTGTTTTGTTTAGTTATTTGTGAACTTGATAAATTATCTGTAACAACAATTGTTGATGATGATTCATATGAACATGCAGAAATGGTTCGTCGACAATCAATACAAGCTGTTAAAATGATTGAAGAATGTTTTGCTAGTAAAGAACGACGTGTACAAGCTATGACTGGTGAAGGAACAGTTTTAGATTCTATTCAATTTCGAAATGAAGTAAAAAAAAATGTAAGCAAAAAAATACAACAGAAAAATATTTTTTTTTTTTTATTTTCAAATATTTATTTTTATAGGAATCAAATGATGATACAATCTTAGGATGTTGTTTGAAATATGTATGTTTTTTTTTTGTATAATAGAACTATTTTTGTTATTTCTAATTTTATATCAATTTTGTCTTTTTTAGTGTCATGACAATCCAAGAGAATTTTTTCCACCAAATAAAGGTAAATTTTTTTTTCTATCAGATTAATAAAGCAATATATCAAACTGTTAATCATCGATCGAAGTAATATATATAGCTCATAAGTAGAACTTAAGAACACTACAAAAAGTCTAATAGAGAAGCCTTCAATAGACTTTCCTTATATAGTTATGACTATTTATTGGATTTTCAGCTTATGACACGGTAGATCGATTTCATTTCTGTCTTCAATATTTAATATAATGAAAAGGAGCCATCTAATTTAACTGAAACTTACAGGATATTCTACAGATCAAGAGATCTGTTTATGAGCAATATTCAGGTGAAAAATTTTTCTTTTTGATGTTTTTCTGAATACCTTATCATAACCCAAAAACTCATATAATGGTCATAATGCCATACGGAACATCTATGAAGAAAAATCCTTGTAGGTTTTTGCTAGTTTCACTGACAAGGGAATCTCATTAGATGTCCCTTTCTGATTTCAAGGATTTTTATCTATAGATACCAAATAATGTTCCAATAAAAACTTTAATAGAATTTGGGTTGCTATTAAGATTTGACCAAGCTTTCGAATTTGTCTCTGGAGATTCCTGTAAAACTTCAGATATCTGAAACTTTTCACATAAATAATACATATTGTAAATACTGTCCAAAGAAAAATGTCTATATCTCGAAGAAAGTTTGTTCAAAACTTCTAAATTTTTTTTTTTTGGATTTCGATCGGTGTTTAATAGTTGAATATGTTCTCTTGTAAGTAAAATATGTTTTTTCTTTTGGTTTAGATGGAGCTATTCGGTTACATCGTGAAGTTGTACTTATAACAGATGATCGAAATTTACGTTTAAAAGCTCAAGCTCGAAATGTACCTGTAAAAGATTTAATGAAATTTCTCGAACTTGCTCAAGTTACTCTATAAAAAGAAATATACATATAAGATTTTAAGTCTTATTTAAAAAGTATATATAAAAGACAAATGTACATCGATAAATGAAAATTAAAAAACTTCTATCTGCTGGAAAAAAAACACTACTTTATTCATAATATCAAATCAAGTATGATCAATATCTTCTCAATATGTAGCCGGTGTTCAATCAAAAAAAAATGACAAAGAGACTAATTCGTTCCGTTTACTATTTATAGTTAAATGAATTTTTTCATTCTTGCTATGTGCTTAAATACTTTTTATTATTACTTTGGTTTTTTTTTTGTATACTTATATTGAGAAAAAGAAAAGAAGAAAGTATTTTTCTCTTTCGAATCAACTAGAAAAGTGAAAGGAAATTGTATTTAGGAAGGAGGAAAAAAAATAGATGTCTTTGTTTTACTTTTTGTTCTGTTTCGTTTTTCTTTCTTCATTTATATTATTTTGATAAATATGTGTGTGTGTGTGTGTATGTTACATAGAAGTCAAGAAATGTTTATGCACTAATAAATTATGATACTGTTCTATTCAGAATTGTTCATCTAAAGTTCAATTGTGTATAAAATAAAATAAAATATTAGTTTTCGATGGTATCGATATTATTTAGATCATATAAAGCATGGAAATAATATGAATTGAATCTTAAAAATAAATAAGCTAGTAACATCTTTTGATATATTCCAATTCTTTATGGCAACAGTACATAAAATTTTATTAAATTGAGTACATTTTATCCAAATGCTACGTAAACTCACAAAGATGAATGCAACACTGTTCATACAATATCTAAATACATACGGATGAGAAAATTCAATTGAAAGATACAATAACTAGTTTCTTTATTATCAAGAAATATTATCCTGTTTTGAATAATAAAATATGAATCGTTAACGTAAACAGAAACCATTTAGTATTTAATAATGTACGTGGTATTGATTATCAAAAAAGAACAAAAGATTTCTAAAACAAAATGTTCATTGAGTCAGTTTTGTTTCTTATTTTCAACATAAATGTCATGCTTTCTTCTCGTTTATCTGGATATTATTATAAACTAAAAAAAAAACAAGCATGCATATTCTCTTCTTTCTTATTATTGATTCCTTAAGAATTCTACATGGATTTTATCATCATTAACATGTAAAATATTGTTATGAAAATCATACTTTTCCATATTCCATGAGATATTTTCATTTGAAATTATAATGTTATATATGGGTGAATCCGTGGGGTTTCTATCACTTTTCTGGAAAATTTTTTTTTTCTCGATTTTCATAGTCTAGTTAGACGGGTCAAGGTCGAAAACGGTCTGAGGTAATAATTAAAATCTTTTTGGATACACAAAGTGTGAATACTCACATCATTTTCTAGGAACACTTCACGCATATAAAAGGTATCCCATAATAACTGATGATAAATTGTTTGATTATATTTCTCATACTTTTTATTGACATAGAGAGCTAAAATTCCTATCACATATATATCTAATCAAGATGTTTTATGTCTGAAAGTTTCAGCTCTCTAGCTAAAACTAGTGGTCAAATACATCGTCAAGACTGAAATACAAATTTTCGTACTCGATTTTTGCATATTTTTACTGTGAAACTATTGCAAAAATCGAGTACGACAATTGACGTATTTGACCACTAGTTTTAGCTAGAGCGCTGAAACTTTCAGAAATAAAAGATCTTGATTAGATATATACGTGATAAAAATTTCGGCTCTTTATGCCAATAAAAAATATGAAAAATATGATAAACAATTTATCATTAGTTATTATGGGGCACTCTTTATATGTGTGGAGTGTTCCTAAAAAATGATGTGAGTCTCCACACTTTATATATCCAAAAAGTTTTTAATTGTTATCTCAGACCATGTTCGATCATGACCCGTCTAACTAGACTATTAAAATCGGAAAAAACTTTCTTTCAGAACATTGGCACAGAACACCCTTCTTCCAAAAAGTGGTAGAAACCCCACGGATTCACCCATATACAAAATTTACAATTATGATAACGATTAGTATTGATTAAATATTGATGTATGAATATAGATTTCTGTGTTGGCGTTTTTTTCTTTTTTTTTTATAGGTTGTCATTTCAGATAATCAAATATCTTTCTTACATCTATTCATATTGAAAAAATAACAGTAGAAGAAAATGGAAAATCATGAAAATGAACGTAATGTTTCAACAATTTATCTATTAGGTAAAACATATGTAACTAAAAAAGAAAAATTTTATATTCGAAATGATCCAATTATACATATGGCTGCGGGTGATAGACACACAATTATTGTTACTGAAAGTGGTCGTGCATATTCTTTCGGTGATAATAATTCAGGTAACTAAAAATCAAAGCATCACTTTTTTTTGTTGAAGTTGTTTTTTCTTCTTCTTTCTTTTAAACAATATAGGTCAATTGGGTTTTGGTCACATGCATCAGACACAAAAAGTTTCATGTATAAATAGTTTAAAACTTCTTAATACGGGAGAAAAAGTTATACTAGCTGCATGTGGTCGTGATTCATCATTAGTTGCGACAGATCATGGTTCATTGTATGCATTTGGTTTAAATAATTGTGGTCAATTAGGTATTGAATCAAAAGAATCAATAGCTATTCATCCTTATCCTGTTAAAATCAAGTATTTTCGTTCAACAATGTCTTGGAAACAAATATCAATGGGTGCTGAACATACATGTGTATTAAATAATAATGGTGTAGTTTATGCTTGGGGTTTAAATGAAGATGGTCAATGTGGACAAGCACGTAAACATTATATTATAGGAGTACCAACAGAACTTAAATTAGAATATCCTGTCGTTGCTATGTAAATTCACAAAATGAAGAAAAAAAAACCATCATAAAAAAAAAAAACATTTACGAATTTTTCTTTCAGATCATGTGGATATTATCATACAGCATTAATTACTGAAGGTGGTAGATTGTTTCTATGTGGAAATAATCATTATGGGCAATTAGGATGTTCAATACCAGCTCAACATGTTGGCCCCTTCGAAGTTCCATTACCAGATCCTGTTAAAGCTGTTGCATGTGGAAATCAACATACTGTTGTATTAACAGACAAAGGAGAAGTCTATACATGTGGTATCATATTTGAAATCTTTTTTTTTTCATTTTGTTAAACATCATTTACAAGGAGTGCTGAAGTATAGATATAGAAATTTGGAACCACTCGTTCGGCAGACGTCTTAGCAATGTTGCTCCTCTCGGTCGCGGTCTTCGTTGATATACGATCAAAGATCATATATTAATAACATCTCATTTTAGTATATAAACTACAGTAAAACATGTCTGATAATAGATAGAATTTTGTTTATTTTTAATCAATATAAAAAATGATTAATTTATCAAAATTTTTAATTAATAGGACAAGGTGATTTTGGTCAACTTGGTCTTGGTTGTAGTGTTACAATTGCTGAAGATTTTAAAATTCTTGAAAATTTACCAAAACCTTTTATAGCTATAGCTGCTGGTAAAACTCATACAGCTATTCTAAGTCATAATGGTTGTATATATGTATTCGGTGATGGTAGCTATGGCAAATTGAGTTATGAAAATTATTCAAATGAATTTGAACCACGTTCTATTATTAAATTTAAAGGACATAATGTATTAAAAGTTGTTTGTGGTGGTTGTCAAACAGTCATACTTGCTGAAAAGAAACCAACTGAAAATGCAAACGATATTCGAAGTATATATTTGTTTGGTTTTTTTTGATATACAAAGAAATTTTTTTTTTTTCTTCAGATAAAACAATTTCAAAAACTCAATCTATAAAAGATCTCGTTGCTATGGATAGTTATTCATCTAAGACTAATTCTACAAATACAAATGATAATTCAATAGTCACATCTCTTCAATATGGCGGACATTTTAAAACATCAACAAATACAAATTCTTCTTTACATACTACATTAAATTCTGATCCTAATGAATTATCATTTTTGATGAAAAATGCATTAATCAATACCACACCGATAAAAATAAATGAAACATTACAATCAACATCAAGTTCATTGAAAGCAACAAGTTTATATATAAATAATTATGATGTTAAACCTATCAAAACATCTTTACTTGGTCATAAAGTTCCTCTAATTAGCATAATAAATGATTTAACAAAATCAAATAATAGTTTATCATCTATTGATCAATCGACTTTAGATGATACAAAATTAGATCATGGAAATTTTAAAAATTCTTTTAAAACACAACCAAATTTGGATGATGGAACATCAGCATCTGATGAACGATCGCTATCAGTATCACAATTAAATACTGAAGCAATTTCATTAAATGAAAATGATATTCATCTTAGCACGAACTCCACTCCTACTAAAATGTTAACAAAATATTATCATCAAGAAACAGCATCTAATAAATCTTGTGATAGTAATCATTGTCCGTCATCATCATCATCATCATCATCATCTTCATCATCGTCTTTATCATTATCAACAAGTACTAGTCATGATTCATCATCTTTTTCATCAGTATTCCATGGAAAGGGATTAATAAATTCAAAATCATTTTATGATTGTCAACATGGTACTCATTTTTCTACAATTCGAACAAGTTCAAAAAGTGATTCAACAAAAAAATCGATTAAAACTGAATCACAATCTGCCTTATTTTCAAGAATTTTAAGTACAAAATCTTCACAAAAATTATCAACAGCTACAAATAAGAATTCCAGAACATGTTTAATTATGTAAAATCTCATTTTATATTGTAGAGATGGAGCTACAACCATTCGTCAAAACAACAGGCCGGCTCCATCTCTGATAAAGACATCTAATATAATATATCAATATTTCTTTTGTACTGCTGTTTGTGAACGAAAGATTGCATATTGAACATCTTGAAAAAATCGTTTTAGATCTTTGACATAGATGATAGAAGCTAGTCATTTACGTGAATCTACTATAAAATAAAGCTTTAGTTTGTAAATTCGTTAGTTATTAGTAAGCCGGTATTGATCAGTTCCATCTCTGTTGTATGTGTTGAATGTTATAAATATTCAGTTAGAAGATAGTTTATAAAACTACGTAACGCGATTGATTTTTTTTTTCTTGCAGACATTGACTATTTTCTAATATTTTCAAATATTCAAGACGATAGAACATTTTTGATAAGACATTCAAGGCAAGGATTGAATGAAACATGTTTGTATCTTGCCATTAATCATAGGATATGTGTTTAATGATTTTCTTTTTGAATGAAAATTCAAAGTTTTCGTCATATTCTGATTCCAGTCAAAATAATCATTGATCGAACTTTCAATAAATGTATACATCTACTTTTGAAAACACGACTACGAATAATAATAATGAAAAATTTGAGTTTCATATCAGTAGTTATATAGATTGTATATAAAAAGTGTTATCTCATTCTTTATATCTAGTATTCCTCGGAAAACTATAGTGGTCGAAAAAAATACTATCGACGTTAGACACAAACTATTTGACCAAGAATAATTTTCCTTCGCATTTCTACCACAAATGAAACTTAATGAGCTTCAATCTCGAATATTGAGTTGATCAAAGATTATTGGCATCTTTAATTCTTTATATTTTACTTATGCTCAGCACGGCTATGTTTAAAAAGTATCTCATTCAAAAAGTTAATATTGTGTGTATCTTTAGTCATTGTTTAGTGAGAAATTATTTTGAAATGTTATTCAACAAATGTTTTCTTTCATGAAAAAATCTGTTGAGTAGTAACATCTTATCTTCAATAAAGTACATCGATTTCAAGATTTAATTGAACTAATTCATTTGAAAATTGTCGAAGAAATTTTCTTCAAGCTAATCAATTTTTGTTCAAAGTTCTTGAATTGAAGTCTTAAAAATACAGTCAACCGTCGAAGCACATGATAGTAATGTAGAATGCTGGTAATTACTAAATGACATTTAATCACAAATAAGTTTCGATTCAAAAGTACTCAAGTGAGTCATAAAAACTTTAAGTTATAGTAAGAAGTACTTTGTGCACTGATAATATTCAACTTTCGAACCAACATCTCTTGTAAACGATAAATTATTAATAATGAACCTCGTTTTGAGACAAAAAATATACTTAGTATTTTTCAATCTTTTTGTAACAACAGTATAATGATGTGAAATTTTCAGGTTATATTTCTATACGTTCACAAATAAAGTACATATGTAAATTATTGTGAATAATTGCTAGTTTGCTACTTTTATTAAAATACTCGTGCAATTGTAGTATTGTATATTTTTGCATAAAGCAATGTACCATACTAATTTAGTTATTTCAATGCTTGAATTCGTTTTAATTTCGCTCGACTATATGCCATAAATCAAATGTTTCGATCGGCTACAATAATATATTTGAATTATTAATAAATCTTAATTTGAATTCTTTTTGTAATCAATTATTTTCCTTGCTAAGCATGTTAGTATCTCTATGGCTACATGGAAAATAACTGTTATTCAGAGATTTCTTTCTGCTTCTAGGTGAGAATATACTGTTTCAACGCAAATGTCATATTTGATAAGTTTTCTTTTTCTTTTACATTGTATTGAAACATTTTTCAAATGAAAATGTCTCTGTTTGACAGATTTTTCGAAAGCTGTATTTTTTGAAAGAATAATCAGATGCAGAAATGAATATTACCGAACGGAATAAGGTTTTTTATGGTCTATCCTGTAGAGTAGCTGCGAGAAGTTTTGCCATTGAATAAAAAGTACAGAGTTTTCAATTCTTTAGCTTGGTATTTTGACTACGAATAATGCTCGATAAGTTCCTATCGCAAGCAGTAACCAGAAGTTGATAGACTTTAATGTAAACGATTTACAGCTTTAAATTCCTTTGTTTTATTGGCAATGAAATATTTGCATACCTTTATTATTTTACAAATAAAGGACTTCAGTCGCGTGTAATCGTGAGCTTCAACGAACCCTACATGGTTTGTGATGATTTCAACACGCGTCTCTTCTCTATCGATGTCTGCGATCGTGAAATTTTCACGAAAAACTTGATTACAGCAGTGTACTCATTGGATAAAATTAGCCGAAGAAATCGATCACTTGTTGAGGATACGTATCAATTTTCATCTGGGAATTATGCAAAGAATACATCATTGTCTCACATCATGAGGTTTGTGTTCTATATTGAGATTTTCTGGTCTGAAGAAAAAACCTATGTTGACCTGCTAGTTTCTGTGGATGACGATCGATCAAGTTCTGATTAGTTTTTGCAATTACAGCTCAACATATTCTATTTTTAGTCAAACGACGAATCTAAAGAATTAACGTTTAGGAAATGTTTTTAGCCAGTAGCGAGACTTTTTGCGACTACTACACTTAGCAGAAGAAAAGAAAAAGCTGATAGCGTGAAAAAGAAAATTAAATTTAAAAAAAAATACTTGTTGATAATGTGTTTCTATTTCTCATATTGAATAGCATAGCAATTACGTTTCCGTAGAAAATTTGTAGGCATACACTGATCAAAGGATTTGGACAACACAAATTCAGTGTTTATAATGTGTTATAAAATCAATAGTATCTTTCGCAACATAATTGTGTGCTTCTGTTCACCATCCTTGTGAGTGAATACACTAAGCAATAGCCTCGATTCACTCCAATAAAATAATAGAAAAGCGTAAGCAAATCTTGAATGCTCCATCAATAACGGATGAACTATGAATTATTGTGCTTCAAATCTTTCTCTTCCAAAAGAATAGTTTTATAAGACCTACTAATTGAGTAATCAATGTAGATCAACGAAGTTCTTCTTACGAAAACTTAACTACTATACTAGTCAATATAACGAAAAGAAGTATGTTGCTGACAAGGATAGCTTTTCAATTTAACTTTATTTAAAGCTACACTGGTTAATTTTCTTCTGCTAATAGCATATTCAAGTCTGTACCTTCTTCGTTGTACTCAAAGGGCATTAGACATCACCGACACCGAAATCATTACCAAGTGTTTCGATGGTCGAGTCATAGACTTTGAATCAAGATTCATTAGCTCAAAGAGATATTTGTCGAAAATTTGCAAAAGAATTAGTTAAAGTAATCTTGAAGTCGATGCACTTTATTGAAGATTAGGTTTTACTATTCGACAGACTTTTTCATCGAAGAACACATATGTCAATCATTTCAAAATAATTTCTCGAAAAATTTTCATTGAAGATACACACAATGTTAACCTTTTGAATGAGATATTTCACAAGAGTAGATGTGCTGAAATAAGTAAAACATAAAGGATATAACATGTCAATAATCATAGATTTATTCTTTTGTTTTATGCATATTTATAAAGGATTAATTTAGTATTTGCGATTAAAAGCAATGTATAAAAACTGAGAAATAGAAACCTCAAAGTTGTTGAAGAACTCGTAACACAGTTATGATCATGTTTCAAGAATGTGAGTATAGACCATTAGTTCCGTGATTCAGTGAAACCAAAGTGATGTATTTTTCTATAATAATTTTCACACCCACTTATTCATGTTAACAAATCCTAGATGAATTGAATGCGAGAATAAAAGATATTGCGGACATTTTTTTTTTTATTTTGACAATCATGGAACTGTGAAAGAGTTCCTATTTCTCAGTCCTTGGAAACCCCTCGATATTGGTAATAGTTTTTTTTTTCGACTATTGTTTTCTTCTTAAGAGATTACATTTAGAATTCAATTATTGAATATGTCATACGAGACAAAGACAACATTTTCATTCAACTGATGTTTTTGTGTGGCATGCTGTTTTCTTGGTTGTAAGATGAGATTGTAGATGAAATTCGTTTTTATCATTCATGTGTTTTTTTTGTTATATTTTAGTCTCTGGTGATTTATTATCTCATTTATTAATTTTTCTTGAATAGGAAAAAAAACGACATTTTCTAATAAATAAGAATGATAACTCACTTTAACACATGAAAAGTTTCATTAATATAAAATGAAATCGCTCATTTCATTTTCTTTTTTCTCTTAGATTCGATGATTTCTATGGTTTTGAAATCAGATAAAAAAACAACCATCGACAAATTCTTAAATTAATTCAACGTTGAATAAAAATATTTAAAAAAAAACATGATTTTCGATAATAATAAATGACGCCCCCTGTATGCACTGTTTTTTTTTTCTAAATGTAAACAATCTCATGTTAAAAATAACTCATATGTCATATCTCATGTAAATGTAATTTTATTGTTAATAAATTTGAATATTTACTGTAACATATATTTTTATCATGACAAAAAAAAATGCAACTAAATGCACCTGACAACACTATTTCTGGACTCTTACTCATTACTATTGACAACGTTTTCGATGTGTTTTTTTTCAAATACTCTCCTGATTGTTCTTTGTCTTGTGCAAAAAAAAAAAGGATATCATCGACGTTATTTGCTTCCATCACTAGAACGAAGGTGATAAGAGAAAGCAAAAAAAACGCAAGAAACAGAAGAAAAGAAATGAAAAGAAAAAGAAATACAAAATAACAAGTAACGAAAAAACTAACATCACCAACGTTGTTGTTGTCGTCGTCTTATAAGAATACAAAGAAAAATAACTATGAGCCATCATATATTTGACGACGAGGAACATACAGTAAAATATCGTCTTCATAGATCTGGTTATCCAAAAAAAGTATTTGAACATATTATTGATTATTATTTTAATGGAAAAATTACAGATGAAAAAATTCCACTGACACTCGATGTTGGATGTGGAAATGGTCAAGCAACAGTAGATCTTAGCCCGTAAATATCATAATTTTATTTATTTGTTTCATTTGAATAAAAAAAAATCAAAGAAGGAAATGTTTTTTTCTTTTTTTTCTTCATAAAGATTTTGTGAACGAGTTATTGGTCTGGATGATAGTGCATATCAACTTGCTTATGCTATAAAGAAAGACAATATTGAATATCGATGTCAGACAGCTGAAGATTTATCTTTTCTTCAATCAAATTCTGTTGATTTAATCACAACTGCAACAACTTTACATTGGCTTGATATAGAAGTATTTCTTAAAGAAGTTAAACGTGTACTTAAACCACAAACAGGTGTACTTGCTGTATGGACATATGCATTGGGAACATTAGATAATCCTATAGCTGATGCTATTTATCATGAATTTCATCATGTTTTGTTGTTTCCATATTGGGATGCAAAACGTTGGTTAGCTGATGATTATTATCAATCACTTGTACCACTTTTGCCGTATCAATCAACATTACGTCAATATACAATTGAAAATCGAACAGAAACAACACTTGGACAATTTTTTGGTTTTATTGAATCATTATCAGCTTGTCAAACATATAGGAAACAAAATGGTGAACAAGCATATCATGATATGTTAGCAAAATTACGTCAGAAATTAATTCAAAGTTATACTAAAACAAAATTTCAAAATAATCATGATGAAACAATAGATTTTGATTCAATTAAAATGACTGTCTCAAATCCAATACGACTTTATTTAATGAGAAAAAATCAGATGTAATTTTCTGCAATTCAAAAAAAAAATATCCTATTGTACTATCACATGTTTTGTGTTTTTATTTTTTTTAAAACTAATGGATTGCTTTGCTTTCCTTTTTCTATTTTAATGTTATAATAAATAATGATAAGACAAGTTTAGTATGATAAAAAGAAAACAAAATAATGATTTGATTATGGATATGAAAATTTAAAGAAAACCAAGACGAATAGTTTAAAAATATGTCTTTTTTCAACCGTACGATATTTCTGTAATTCTATCAATATGTTCATCTTACTTATCAAAAAAAAAGGTTATATTTTATTTTCCTAATCATGATTATGAAGTATGACCACTTGAAGAAGTGCACTCATTGTAGAATCTTTAATTATAGATGACATAATAAGATTATTGAAGGTTTCTTTAAGTGAAAATAAAGACAAAAAAAACAAAGAACCACTATCTATCAAAATAGTAGATTGTGTTTCTTGCACATAGAAGTTTGTTTACTTAAAAACAATGCCTGAAAGAAAGGTCAGTAGAGTTTTATTTTTAGAAAATCAAACAAACTTTTAATAAAGATTTCGAGAGAGAGAGAGAGTTTTTTTTCATACTGTAGTAATGATTTAATAAACACATGAGTAGAATAACGTGCAAAAAAAAAGTAACACTCTCGAAAAAAGCGCAAAGATGTTAAAACATCATATTATTTTTTATTCAATGTTTGAAATTACCAACTGAATCAAGATAGAGTATAGCATGTTTAAGAATTTGATAATAACTAAATTAAAAAATACATGTTTAGAGAATAGATATTCTAAAAAACTTCATACATTAAAAAGATTTGTGTACGAAAAACTCTCAGTGTATATTTTTAATTATTCAATCTTTGGAAAATGAAAGTAAGATTGTCAATATTTATTGATTCAAATATAGAATATATTATACGAAAAAATTAACAATTAATATACTATTAATATTCATATTTTCTCAAAGAAAAACTTCAGAAAGCCTAGAAGTTATTTTTATTCATTTCATGACATTAAATTATTATTTTTTTTCTATATGATTCTCGATTCTTAGTTGAAAAGAACTTCATGATGAGCACAGCTCCTTTTGATTACATAAGATTTATTTAAAAATTCTAGAATAACAATTAATTAGAAATGTATTATTTATAGTTTATTATTGATAAGAAAAAAATTGTAACATTCATTATTGAAATATAAATAGGTCTAAAATAAACTAAATCATAAACTAAATTTTGTAATCAAGACTGTCATTAGATGATGGATTAGAAGAAAAGTATTGTCTGAATATTTTCTTTTTTTTTTTCATTAGTATCATTCAGAATAATAGTTTGCATGATTAATAATTTTGAAGTATTAGAATTAATTGATGTATAGAAAAAAAATTGCATTATATTTTGATGAAGAACATTCTTTTAAATCATATTATACAAAATAAATTCTATTTTTGTATAGTTTAATTAATTTGAAATATTTTTTAAGTTAAATCTATTTCGATTTTCTTTGATATATGACAAAATTTACAATAAGTTAAATATAAAATCAGACTAGTGCTTGTGAAGAAAAAGAAAGACATTTGACATGTTCGACAATAAAAGTCTTTGTCATAGTAAACATCTGTTTCTTGAGGAAATGGATCGTAAAGTGAATTACTATTAACAAGATTAATATTGAAAACATTCTCGGAAATGACATTTTCTTCTTCAGAGACATTTGATCAAAATTAACTCGATAATGTGTACGTATTTTTATGCATACTTTTGGTCGAAATACTTCACTATACCCTTTAGAATTCGCGAATTTTGGAACATTAATATCTACTATTCAGAAGCCTATTTTTGTGTTTTATTTTTGCATTCAAAATATCATTCTATTCATGGCTCTAGTCAATTACTAGGAGTGATTTTATTCTCATGGGATAGTACAATGAAAGTGGTAAATTCTATGATGCTGATACAAAAAATAATTAGAAGATTAATGTGTGTGATTTAGCAAATGATTTCTTTTATAAAATATTTCTAACCGTTTATTATATAAATACTACTTTGACAATTACAACACATTTATAATAATAATGTCAGAGATTGATTGTCGATATTTATAAAAATAATAAACAAATAGTGATGCTGAAAACTATCTATAGATATTACTTTGATCTTAATACAAAAAGTGAGGATATACATTTGAATTTTGTATTAAAATATTTCTATAAAGTGTTTTGAACTTTATGAAAATTCTCTCTAAAAGTAGATCGTAAATCTTTTGATGCCTATTTTTTTAAAATTAGAATTTATTGAGACAGACATTACTTATATTAAATAAAATCATAGCGAAAAAAAAAATAAACGTTAAAACGAATCTTCTTCAAAAAATTTTTTTACACGATTTCATCTCTCAACTTGTCTATTAAAGTAATAAAACAAACAAAAAGATAGAATCAACGACATCTTCTCCTGTTTTTATTCGATATCAAGATAAGAAAATGCCTTTTAGAGATAGGAAGTTCTTCTGTTTATCTAGATAATATCATCTCATATACATGCTGATAATGTTTTCTAACGAATCTATATACAAATAAACATATATATAGATAGTTAGATTTTCTGCGAAATTATAATAAAAATAATCATGTTAATAAATCATTCTTTCTTAATTAAATGAATATATTTATGAATTCATGCATACTGAATATGCAAATCTTTTTGATTAAACTTTGAAGTAAAAGCAATTTTTTCTTAGAAGTATTTCATTTAAATTTAAGATATACACGCCGAGCGTGGTAAAAGGTTTGCAACATTCTATCACTCTGTAATTATTCGAAAACTCCTCTAAAATGAGTTTGATCTGTTCGTAGATGGTTTTTGTAGATTACTTATTACGAAAACTAAATATTCTTGAAACAATTATAATATATTATTAAAATTTGTATGAAAAGTACGTACCATTACATGAATCAAATCAGCCAAACTTGTAGTTTTTTTTTTTTTATCTCATAGTTTTAATTTAAAATTAATAGAAGTCTATATAGAGAATTGAACTCTGTATCATCTGAGAGGATACTAAGGATTATTTATTATTGCTTTGTTTAAATATTTGCAAAAGCAAAAATGAAAAATATTGTACAGTTTTTGTCATAATCAATATTGTCAAAAGGAATAGTCAAATAATATTTAATTTTCATTTATATAAGCTATGGATATTGAAAAATTTTTGTGTTTTATTTAATTCTCTATATCATGATAGAGTCTAAAGGAAAATAGTGCTTATTAAAAGAAATTTTTATCAGGAAAGAAAGCAATTAAAGTAAAACACATACATTTAACAATATAAAACAATGAGCACAGATCACATGAGGCATGAGTGAAGATTTGCACAATTGAAACAGCGTGATATGCCAACAGAACAGAATGACACTAATATGATGTCATGGAAGAGAAAACTCGAACTTGACGCTGATTCTGAAGAAACGGACACGTTGCCATTTTTCTCCCTCGTTTTTGACACATGTTTTATTTGAACAATAATGACAATATTTCCATCCAAATGATTAACAGTTTTACCATAATTAGCCATCTTGATTATTGAATTAATTTTGTTTATGTTTTCTGTCAAGAATATTTGAGAAAATATTATTTATATAATGTTAGAAAGAAAAAACATATACAAATATTTTCTCATTTTATTCTTAAAGGATAACTCATTAAGTAAAATAGTTTTTAATCAAGTAGTATTGAAAAGCTTTGACTGAAATAAGTCATACATAACAATGGATTTTTATGCCTGTTTATTTATTAAAAAGTCCAGAAAAAAAAAAGTAATGTGAAAGTCACCATATTTTAGAAATCAAAAGAAAAAAATTTACTGATGAAAATGCTTGTTTTCACATCATTTTGAACTCTTTAGTAAATGTCCACAGAAAAAAATCAATTCAAAACAATTAAAATATGATGTAAACTTTTTTTCCTAACAGATTGTCAATATATTATCATCATCTATGGCAATATCAGAAACATCATTAAGTCGTTCAATTAAATTTTGGATTTTACTTGTTTTTCAAATTCCATCGATTCTATGTTCTATTTTTGTTTTATATAATATGTTTACTTTACAAATATATCGTCGTGCATTAGCTAATCATGTTATAATAGCAATGCTTATTGTTAGTATTTTATCTATTACAATTGATCTTTCATTAACACTTAATTATCTACGTGAAGGTATTGTTAATCCTCAATCAGTATCATTTTGTTTGTTTTGGATGTATATTGATTATTCATTATATGCAAGTGGAATGCTTTTAACAACATGGGCATCATTTGAACGACATATTCTTGTTTTTGCTTCACAATATTTTCGTTCATCATATAAAATTATTCTTGCTCATTATTTACCAATTATATTTTGTTTAATTTATCCATTTATTTTCTATATTTATACAATACCTTTTTATATATGTGAAAATGATGTAGTACATTTTCATATAATACTTTGTGGTTCACCATGTTTTAAACGTGAATCATATATATTGAATTGGTATGATATGTTAATGCATAGTGTATTACCATGTGCATTTATAGTAACATTTAGTTTAGCTTTATTAATTCGAGTTATAAAACAAAAACGTCGTTTACAACGAAAATTATTTTCATGGAGAAAACAACGTCGAATGATTATACAATTACTATCAATTACTTGTCTATATATTATTATAAATATACCATTATTTATTATTATTTTTATTCAACAATGTTGTTTAAAGACATTTGCTGTTGTTGAACATGATCTGTATTTGTTTTATTTATATTATTTTTTATTAATATTTTTACCATTTGTATGTCTTGGATCACTCGGCAATTTACGAGAAAAATTTAGAAGATTTAAACCTTGTTGTAAAAAAAGTTCAATACAAGCACCAGTTATGAACGGTTGAAGAACATTATGTCAGCAAACTGTGTGTATGGTTGCGGCGAAGTAACGCATTATCTCGTATATCTTACACAACATCAGAGATGGTCAACTATAACTAGCTATGTGTTTCTCCAACTTTAACTCCTCGACTGTATATGTCATTCTAAACTGACGTCAATTTAAATTCACTCAATTTCATCTTATTATTCATAGAATGTACGTCTAGTTCAGAGTTGGAGTTGTCCGTCTTTTTCTTTTTTTAACATAAAATCTTTCTTCATATAGTAATTATATATGAATCATATACTACGAAAAACAAAACTTTACTAATTGGAGATCGATTAATGTTAATAAAAAATACAAGACTATATAAGACCTTATACTCAATATTTAATCAACTTATTTACCATGCAAAGTACTGTATTATACCCGTTGGTGCGTTTTTATTACTTTCTCTACACATACTCGAAATTCCTATTATGTGTTACGATAATCTTGAAATCGGAGAGCCGCATGATTTTCGTTTAAACATTGTTACAAAGTTCTATACTTTTCAATGATCAATTCTTTTTCGAAAATTTTGATATGAAATTTTGTTTGTTTTCAATTCGCTTCATAAAATGAGGATTTTTGAATAAGAACTGTTCTTTTTCTGAGATAGTGGAAATGAGTTTCAGTAGCAACAGTGATTAGATCGAATATATGCTATCATCTTTCGAAATTTTCATTGTATCAAAGATCGATTGTTGAAGTTAAAAATGTGTTCATCACTCTTGTATTTTAAATAAAACTTAAATTGTTATGATTATAAATGAATATAATTGATTTAATTTACTGTCTCGTTGATAAGAGTTTGTGTAACCGTTGTTATAGGGACATCAGTGCTAGCTAAATACCGAGTGACCAATAATGAATGGTCATGCTTTGCATTCTATTTTTCATTACTTGATGTGCATCATTAAAAGAACAAAATATACAAAAAGGTTTAGCGTGAAAAGCTCTGTGGTCTACAAAGCAAAGCTTATTTCCAGTGGTTTAGCTAGGAGTTTATAATTCATAGGCTGTTTTCAGCTAAACTACTAGAAGTTCGTTACTCTCAACTAAGAGGCAAGCTCGTTCACTTATTGTGTCCTGTTCCACAAATATACTCTTCAATTTTCAAATATTTGAATATATTGCGTCAAAAAAAGTAACTAAGCATAAATAAACCATTGGCAAACTTCAGTGGAATAATGAGTATTTTGAAAAAGAAAAACCATCAAATACACATTATTGTAAGCATTGATTTAATGAGCGAAATTAGTCAGTTGGTCTCTCTGGATCGTTTCGTTAGATCACAAAAAAATACAATGTGTTAAAATGACTATACTCAGCTCTTTGTACAAATATGTGTATCAAGATTTTCATCATTGGGATATTAGTACTATTGCAAAAGAAATCATGAGCTATTGCTTTTGAGTTTGTAGTCTATCGTCTAATGGCCGTACCCTTTGCTACGCCACTGATTAAGATTTCTCGCTTTGACATTTGAACAATAGGAGCATAAGATAAATCACTAGTATTGGTCTTAATCAAATTTAGCACACTTAGTTGTTCAATTAAATCTAACAAATTTATATGCTTAATAGGAATAGTTTCAACTGATACCATTATTGCCAGCATCGTTATCACTATTAAATTCTCTAAAAATAATGTTATAACAAGTCAAAATACTTTTTGTCGTCGAAAAACCATGTAAAACAATATCACAGACAAATCCTGATAAAGTAACTATGATGTATGTTTTATCGAAATGTGGATGTAACAGTTGATTTTATTGTTGATGCCATTTCTAAATGTAATCGTCTTCAAGTTTTTTAGATCGCACTAATTATTGTTTTCTTTTCAATAGAATCCCATGAAAGAAGCAGCTGAAATTAGATATTATTCGATTTAAAAATGATCAGAAATGAAAGTAAACATCAATTCTTTTCCAGTGGATACAACCTGTCGGATTTCTATATTTATTGTTTAAAAGCAATACGACGAAACATATGTGCGAGAATACATTATCTGATTTATTTCAAAAAACATTTCTATCATCTTGGAAGGCATTATTTAGAAGCCACCTCTCTGTCGCCATCAAGTTCAATTTTATGGATTTATTCATATAGTGAAGGAATAAAAGTTTCGAAAGAATCAATACCAACATATTCTATAGCTAGAAATTCCATTGAATTTTGTTGTTCAAATGATTCATAAAACTGATTCTTTGATGTATCGTAAACAGTTGACTATTCTATTTTGTCTGTGTAAAATTCGAAAGTCCGACATTGTCTAAGAGTTGTATATTGATGTTGGAACATCGAATTATTCAATTGAACTTCGCCAATGATTCTTGATTCTATTATTCTTTCTACTGAAAACTATTAATTTCCTGCTGTTATATGCGTACAAAGGATCAACAGTTGACATCAATCTGTAGAACGTAATTTTTTCACAGGATATGATTGTTTCAATGGATGTTCGATATTTTTAATTCAATAATACAAAAATATACTACATCAGTTGATTGAGAAATGGTCAGATTTATCGATCAAATTCTGAAAGAATTTAAAACAGCTATGTTGATATACTGAAGGCTCTTTATTTTTTATTAATTATCAATTCAAGAGAAGAAAAAAAAAATTCTACAAAGAAAAATACATTCTATTCTAATATGCATATTACAGAGTTTCAAAAATAAAGAAAAAAAGAAAAAAATTTTTTTTTTGATTTGAATATACTTAGAAAATAACTGACAGTTCAAATGAAATACTTGCTATTAATTTATATACAGTATAACGAACGACTATATTAATAAACATCCGTAGTATTATTCATTATTGAATCAATCATGGTTGTTGTTTCATTAAGATTTTTAGGTGGAATAGATTTTCGAATTACTACTTTACATCGTCCATTAGAAATTATTTTTGGTTCAACACCTTGTTTATTTGTCATTAATTCAATCATTTTTATATAGGCTAATTTTTGTGCTTGTCGTCGTGATTTATGTATACCATTAGATAATATAATTTTCGAATTAAGTATAAGTCGATAAAACCAAATATATTTATTATTTAATGTTTTTAATTGTTCATTACAAGTAATTAATAAAGGTGAAGTTATAAGTGATTGTATATATTCAATATCATCTGTTGGTGAAACTTGAGAATTAACAAGACAATCACGTAATTGAGAAACAAGTATAATATCAGCCATTAATGGATGACTATCACTATAAATTTATATTAACAATCAAAATAGAATGTTATAAAAAAAGAAATTTTTACCCTTCAAAATCACTTGTATCAGAAAGAAGATTTGCCCATTTAGCTTCTTCTTCAAAATTAGTATCATCATATTCTAAAATAACATCATAGTAGTTCTTGAATGTTTGTTGAAAAATATATTTCTCTATGACAATATCTCAAGAATAAGATCGATGAACTTTTGTATAAGTAACATTTTACTATACCTAATAAATTGTTTGTCTATCCAAGTACAATCAACATCTATTAACACGACTTAGCTCATTACAATGAAAGGACATGCGCCTCTATCTCACCATCAATAAAATAAAAAAAAACTGTTCTGATCGCTGTATGAATTGTTTTCTTAATAATATCAAATTTACAATTTGATGATAAAAGATATATTAATTCAGTATAGTTTAGTTTCCTCTGTATGATTCTTCTCATATCTAAATTTATTTTCTAATAAACCTCTCTATAAATGTTTGTGTCAATATTAAAAGACTTATGTAAAATTTATATTTCAACAGAAAGATCGAACATCTGTTAAAGTAATTTTAGTTTTACTATGATTTAAATGTAGATATATGAAGAGCATTATTTTACTTGAGAATATTTTCTTGTTAGTATATTTGTTATTCTACTTACTATCATTATCTGAATTATTCTCTTTGTTTTGAATTTTGTTCTTATCTACAACAAAATAATATTAAAAAGAAAAAGCAAAAATTTATTTGATTTTTAAAATTAATTTTTACCAAATGAGTATTCTTTTTCAATTTGTGAATTAGATTGTTTAATTAATGAAAGACCATCTTCATTCAATAATTTCATTGTCTCATTAATCTTGATTTCTTTAAAAAAACAAACAAACAAAGAATCAATTTATGAAAAATAATCTACAACGAATAGATTAAGCAAAATATTTACTTGTTATTGGTGTTGATAATGGTGAATGACAACTTTGTGGATATTCATTTGTTCGTGAAAAAAAATAATCACTAGGTTTACCAAATAATGCTGAACAAAAGAAGAAGAAAAAAAAGACATTCATTAATAACATATATGAATGAATAATAATAAACTAAAACTAAACCTGGTCGACGTATTCCTGAACTACTTGATGATGAATTTCGACGACGACGTGGTTGATGTCGTAATTGAATATCAGTTTGTGGAACAAGAGCAGCATTTGGTACATTATGATGATGATGATTATGTAATGGTGTTTTAACAGTTTTATTAAACATTAATGGAACAGAATTTGTTGGTGGTGATGGAGATGATTTTACTGAATTTCCAAGTTGTTGTACTTTACCATCAATTGAACATGATGATGAATCTGATGATATATCTGAAAAAATTTATTTATGTACAAAATAATATAAAATAAAATAAAACTACAAACGTTGATGAAATGCTATATCTTCTGTATGCATATGAGCAGTTATTTGTGTAGTTTGAGCCCATGATTGAATACGTTTAACAACAAAAGCTCGAACTGTTTCATCATAATGTCTAAAATTTATAAAAAATAAATTCTTATATTGTTTTTTTTGTTTTTCTTGAAGAATTGTTACTTACGAAATTACCCAAGTAACTTTTTCAAATGGATCTTTTGTACCATGTGTTTGTAAATCAATAATACAAGATGTAAATTGTCTTAAATCATTTAAACGTTTATCCTATTAAATAATAAAATAAATTAGACAAAACAAAAGAAACTATTAACTGATTCATACTTGAAAGCCACAAAATTCTCGACGAATATCAAAATCATCTGAATCTGAACGAACTTGTGTCGTAATAATTGTAGTCTTTACATAATTATTAAAAAAATAAATATATAATGAAACAAAAAGAAAAACTTTGAATAAAGTAATCTTTTACTTCAGTCATTGTATTTGAATCTATGTAAATATTCGACGAAATGGAAATAATTAAAGAAAGTTTAGTCGTACATCGATATATATATGTATGTACATAAAGAATAAGATAAAGACAATACCTCCCTATATTTTCTTCTAAGAGAATTACGGCGAATTTGTTTCTTAAAAGAACGAAAAGACATTTTCGTCGAATCAAGATTCAACATGAAATAAAAAGACGTGTACTGGAACTCGAGGGCATTGGATATATACGGGTCACATTAAAAATCTTACACGAGAAAATATAAAACCTGTTGATAATGTACATGGACTAAGATATTCGAATGTTCAAGTATTTACAGTAGATTTAATGTACTAAAATTTAGTTTTTTCTTTTCTTAGTAAAAAAAAAGTTTATGAGACTCAAAACTTTCACACTATTGCTCTCTGTATTTGTTCGTACATAAAAACTAATGTACATAGTCTAAAATTCGTATATCTCAGCTTTGTACATGTCATTAAAAATTTCTATTTTAAATTTGTTAGCTCACTGATGGGAACTTTATTTTGATCGAAAAATATTGAATGTTCTCGATGTATGATACACGTCCTTCTATTGTTAGATAAAGGATACCATCGAATAAGGCCGTAAATTGGCCATCTTCCTAGATTTCATATTCAATGAGCTAGAAAGATAGAACATTTATAACTGTGGTACCTACAAGTTTTTCTTTTATAAACTTAGTATGAATAGTGATCATGTTGACTTTTGTTTTCTCTCTCAGATGATACAGGGTTTAATGGATACGATAGATAATTTTGTAGAGCACTATTGTATCTAAAAACGAAAGTACTGCTAAAAATCTTTATGATAAAAAACTATGTCGTCTGATATTCTATAAATCTATATAGTTTACAGAAAAATCTATTCTATGCTAAGGCTCATTTCCATTGAAGAATATCGACATTGTCACATTAAACTTTAATCTAATTTCAACTTCAGATCAAAATAAATATCGTATTCGAAGTTAATATAAAAAAAGTAATTACATCATATCATGCATATGTCAGCATAAATTAATTTTTAATAGAATAAATTCCGAGTGAGTAACAGGCAAAATTTGAGAAGAAAATTGTTGAGGGAAATAATATCGTTTTTTTATTGAGCAAAAAGTCTGTTTATAGTGAAATGATTATGATATGATGTACTTTTTTGTGCTAATCTCGCATGCAATATTTATTTTGCTCTGAAATTACACATATTAATCAAAAAATATCTTTCCATATAAATGAATGTCTATACGAAGCTCAATATGATCGTTTTCTACAATCGTACAATCTCGTAAATGATATAGTAGTGACGTCTATATTGGAACAAAATTTTTCTTTTGGTTTCAAATTCTTATGATAATATTTTGAAAATGAGTAGAGATCATACACATGATCCTCAATATTAAAGAGCTCGAATTTTTCTCTGATTAATTAGCAATTCGCAAAATGTTACTCAGTTCGATTTATTATCGATTGCCGAAAATTTGTCTCTAATATCGTAATCACGATAAAATTTGATTTAATCACTTATTTTTTACGACATACGAGTAATCATGATTTTACATTAACTTTTTCAATGATCAGCAATGTAGCCACTACTTTAATCATATAGAAAGATTTTGTCTTCATCGATTTTTGTCAACATAACAAATACAATATCTGTTAATAACTTAAAGACATATTCCTAATTCGATAAATGTAGTATAGAATTAGTTAGAAAAAACTATTCAATAAACTTGATCTTTGTTGCATTCTGAACCGAATAATGCGGTTAAAAAAAGCGATTTAAGAATGAACGATAGTTAGTAAGGATATGCATACAATGCAAGGATGTATGTTTATATGAAAATGACGTCAAAGATGTGTCTTCTTTTTTTGTTTTATGTCTTGTAGAAAGTATACAATGTATCTACTTTCACAGTGAATACATGATCTGCTATTGTAGTTACATAATTGACAACTGAACAAGGCATCAAAGAAGTAAAAACAAAAAAAAAGAGAACATGCATAGCAATATTCAAAAGCAAGAAAACAACAGACAATGTCTTAGAAACGTTTTTTACTTGAATTATTGTTTGCTTTTTCAGAAGCAAAAAAAAAAAGAAAACTTTGTGTATCAAAATGTTTATCCCAGTATAAGAATATACATGTTACACTTTCAATCATATACTATTTATTCGAAAGTTATGAAATCAAAAACTCTAGCTTCGATGATTTCAGTCATTCATAGAAACTTCATAAAAAAAGCGATGGTTTCCATTATTACAAACATTCTGTAATCATATCGTTTTAACGTTAAAAAGCTTTAAAAAAAGAACAAACATACATAAATGGATCGTATACCAGATATTTCTATGTATTGATAACGAAGTTAACTTCTTCTGTTACTTCGATGACCAAATCAAATTCAATCTACATATTATTAGATATTTGTTGTTCGAGTTTTTGTATTCTTTACACTAGTTTTCTCTTCATAGAAATTTAATCACATGTTCAATATTAGAACACTTTCTTACAAGACAATTATGTATGTCGTTAATTATTTTATTTATTAATACTTCTTGCAGATTACTAATATTTATTTTAAGGTTATTTTTTCATAAGTGAATGTTTGTTTTTTGGAAAAAGGAAAAATTCCTTTCATTTAACAATTTGGTGGTAAAACATTATCTTCAAAAAATCCTGGATTAACAATATTTCCACCAGGATAATAATTTGCTACAATATAAACTTCACGTCCATCTGGTGAGTGAGCTATTCCAACACCCATTTTTCTCGATGATCTCCATACCATTTGTGTGAAATGACCGGTTTCTGATGAATATTTTGGTTTGTCAAAATTATGCATTGCTATTTCACCATACCAACTTTGTATTGCATCTCTTGCAGAAGCTTGTGCTTCACCATGAGATATCCATTGCATGTATAGATTTTCTCCTAATGCTTCATTTCCAAGTTTATTTCCACTATGTTCGAATGTTGATGTAGCTGCTAAATATTCAGCATATGATTGAGCTATTTGATTCAATCGTTGATCAATAACAAGTGGTGGTGCACAATGACGTGCACGATGATAGTTATGTAATTTTAGCATTTCAGCTTCAAACTTTGAATTTGATGAACGATGACGATGACTCCTCTCTTTAAAAATAGAACAATATTTGTTTTGATTTTTATGTTCTCGTTAACATACGATGTCGATGTCGTCGATGATGTCTTCCATACATATCTACAGAATACATTTGTGGATGTTGATAACGATGTCGAGGTTGAGGAAACGATCGTCCATTATAATAATGATGATGACCCGAGTGTCGTGTTGGATATGCCATAAATTTATAAAATCTTGGATCCCTAAACAAAGATATATTGATGCAAGAAAAACTCTCGAACAAATATTTACATTGATATAGTGAATATTTTCAACCAAGGTTTAATTTAAATGTACAGTAAAAACAATCCACCAAGATAGTACACCTGTACGTTAATAGATATTTACATAGATTTGTGGTTTTCGCGTCGCTTATATAACATTGTATGTAAATGATTTGAATCGTGACATTGAGATACAATATATGCATCACTATGTGTAACTTCAAAAACTGCATAAATATATGAATAATAACTAAACAAAAACAAACAAACGTCGTAATTGTATTTACATTAAACGAAACTTACTTTCTTCATTTAAGGTTACTATTTCCAATTTAAAGAGAAGTAATAATTTTGAAAAGTTTGAATTCAAACGAATTAAATAGCATATTTGATTAGAAAAAATAAACTGATCAAGCAATGGACGTCGTAGGACACGCATGACTAGTCATATAAGATTGATAAGAGTCCTTGAATAAGAAAAAAAACAGTCTAAAGACATGCAAATGATAAATAATACAATGTAATAAACAATAAATGAATCCAACAATAGAAAAATATCTATTGTAACTCAAGACATTGAATATATTCACAGTAAACTAAAGTTTTCATCGACTAACTACGAAATTTAAAACATGAGTGGCTAATGATGTGCACGAACTGACATGCTCGAATTTAAAGCATTTTGGTTAATTACAATGTGTCGATATTTCAAATTACGACCAAGGTTTTTCTTTTTTTACCATGGTTGAATAAACCATATTATGTTACATGTGATAGAAATTATATTTCCAATACAAAAGTAAAACATTTAAAGAGGAAAGTCCATAACACCATTAATTTTACATTTCGAACGAAACGAGTGTGAAAAGTATGAATCTTATAAATTTTCTTTTTCTATAAGTAAAACATGTTTTTTTTATGTAACTCAACAAGCTCTAGCCAACCATGAAGAAAAGAAAACAAGAATCTTGCTGAAATTTCGACGTTTGGTACATCACAATTTTTAATTTGATCAGAATATGTCTAATGTTCATGAGCAACAACGCGCGCACTTTTATTTCAAGCTCAATCTCAATTCAAGGAAAATATTGCTTGTAGTTTTTGAATAAATAAATTGGACGTAATTTTCGTAGAAGAAAATATATGACGTTTCTTTATTTTCCTCTGTATATTATAGCTGGCGAAGCTATGAGATCTGAGTAGGCTAACACCAGCACAGATAAAGACTTACATATCCTCTAGTTATTGTGAAAATTTTCCATTAATATTTTATTTTTGTTTCCTTCTGTCTGGTGATGCCTTGTTTCAAGGTTAGTCCATATTTTATTGACTATCAATTCGTGTGTAATAAACGTAGGTGACGGAGTCGGAAAGTTTGGAAAAATAAAATTTTACCATAGATTCATGTTTCGTAGACTAGGGTAGCCTCAAATACGTTTCTTCCTCCATCAAATCGATGGATTGAGTCTAGTAGACTTAGAAAATGATTTTTGAGGAAACATTGAAGTTTGTACATGTAAACATTGGATGATACATCGTCAATAGATTGAAGCTGCCATGCCTCATTACAAGTACAGAAGAGCTATAAGTAGAGAAGTTCGCAATGTAACACTGTTTTTTTGTGAAACATTTTTGCTTCGGTAAAGTAGATTGGAATCGCTTCTTATAAAAGGTTTCATTTCGATAGAGATAAACGTTTGCACAGTTCTTTTGTATGCAAGTTGCGAATTTCGTCTTCTCTCATTTTAAACTGCAAATGATTTGAAACGATTTATTTTTTTTGTATTACTAATTTACAAACATTATGATACAAAAGATCCATTTAAAAAGGTCCTTGAGATAGTTTCATAATTAACAATTCTTCAAAAGAGAAAAGAATATTAGAATTAGCTCTTGTAAATCTAATTTAAATTATTGTAAATAAATAAATTTTTTCAGACATTTCATCAATCTAAAGCACTATTACATAATCATCATCATAGTAATGTACTAAATGCTGCTCTTGTTTCACGAACTGATTTTCAATTATGACATGTTATTGATGGATTTCTTTTTTTTTCTTCAACATTATGTGGTAAACCTAGTGCTTATTTTTTTTCAAGAACAAATGACTATCCACAAAATTGTCAACACTAATAACAAGTAAATATTTTGCTTGTTTTGTTCGTTTTAGGCTTTTTTCTTTTTTGTTGATTCATTTGTTTTTTACAAAAAATCATTACATGAAATTATGTTTCCATTAATTAAACAATCTAATTCACAAATTGAAAAAAGAATATTCATTTGATAAAAACTAAGTTTAAAATCAAATAATCGGTTGTTTTGATATTATTTTGTTTTAGATATGAAGAAAAGTCAAAACAAAAAGATTCTATGTCTCTATTTTATAGTTTCATAACTAACTCCTTCATAGATAATAATAGTAATCGAACTATCAATTATGAGTCAATGCTTGTTTCATTTTTATCTATGAGAAATATTCAATTTCATCAACGTTTACTTATTTTTATTGAATCTAATATGCTCAAACTAATATGACATAGACACTGCTTTCAACATATAGAGCACTGTATGACATTCTTCAAAGTTATTAAAATGCAGAACATTATACCAACAATGTTAATACGTTGAGTAGTTACTTGTATCAATGATTACTTAGTTTCTATGAGACCACCTGTAAATAAGATACTACATTATATAAATCGAATTTGAATTAAAATAAATCTATAATGTACTAAAGATTGAACAAATGATCATAATGAAATGAAAGTTAACTTTTTTTGAAAATGCTATATGTAGAAAGTATGACATTCGTCAACCATAGTTTCATGAATAGAAACACTTGACATATGATTCTAGCCGTCATCGTTACAGAATTGCTCCAATGAGTTCAATTACTGCAAAAATAATTTCTATATCATTTAGTTACATTATGACTAAATTTAACTTGTTTTGCTGCAACGTTCGATATACTTTAATATGAATTTCATATTGACTCAATGATACCTAATGAACGAATTCATGGTGTTGAATAAACAAGTATTAAAAAAAAAGATTTATTTTATTACGAAAGAAACAAGTTATAAAACGAGATATCATTGTTAATGATGTAAAATTGCTGTGCTAGTATTTATCTGTTATAAAATGAAACATCCTTTACTTACTTTAGTTTTCAATAATATTGATCAATCAATTTCATCGATGAAGTGAAGAACTACTAGTGACATATCTTATACAGCAGTTTTTAAAATAGTGAATCGTATAATATTAATATAACAATCATACATAATTATAAATGTTGAATAAGACTATAGATTTACTAAAGAAGAATTTCGTTTTTCTCGTACATTTTTTATCTCGAAAATTGTAAATTACATTTACATAACTTCAATGAAACAAAGAACTTTCTAAAGCTACAATGTAAGAAAAAAAATATAAATGAAAGGTTAGTCCATTACCAACAACTCAAATCATCACTAATGATACTGAATATCAATATTCAATTCATTCAATGATTGCTTTCAGTAATTTCAAATGATGATCAGTGTATGATCTTGCAGACATCCCTAATAGAAAAGCAAACTGATAAATCAAAGTAACATCTCTACCGAAAGTAACCAAACTTTGAAATATCAATCAAATGAGATATTTACTTGTGCTTTTTTTCTTGATTTCAGGTATTTTTGATGAATTTATTCAAGTAAAAAAAAAAACTAAAATGACATGAAAATTTGTAAATAGTTTTAGACAAATATAAAAAAACGAAACTACATAGTGTTGATTATTTGAGTCAAATACCAAATACCACATCTTTTATTAATATTAAGACATGATCCTAATTCGATAAATATGGTATAGAATTTATAAGAGAAATCTATTCAACAAATTTGATCTTTGTTGTATTCTGAGTTTGATGATGACATTTAAGAAATAAGCATGCAATGTAAGGATGTTTATAGGAAAATGACGACAAAAGTATGTCTCCTTTTATGTTTCATGTCTAGTAGACAATATAGAAGACAATATGAAGAAACAAAAGACAGCAAACAATAACATGGCAGGATTCTTCAGTAAAATTATTATTTTCTTTTCAGTAGCATTTAAAAAAAAACCGCTTAACAAAGATGTTGTTGCTAACATAAGAAGAGTATACTCATGTGTCTTTCAATTGTAGAAAACATCTATTCGAAAGATGAAAGCTTGTTTAATCATGAAAGTTCTTTAATCGGTTATTAGTTCGAAGTTTGCGAAATTTGAAACTCTCTGATTCCGACGACGTCCGTCTTTGATAGAAAATTCATCGGAAAAAAATTTCCTCTATTACCGCCCTTCTGTCTTGGTATTGTTTCAACATTAAAAGAGTCAAAATCTAGGCATATATTAATGAACCTCCTATATTAGTTATTTCTGTATCCAAAACGAAGTTCAGGTTCTTCTATGACTTTCATGCTGATAAATATTCTGATAACTGCATCGAAGTATATCTAAATGCTATGAGAAATTTGATATAGATGTACTGTTTAATGAATCTCAACTTTTCTTAGCACATCTGATAAATCAAACATAAATTCACGATAGGAATCGGTTTATTCTTCGATTTTTTTGTATTCATTGTATCAGTGTACTATTCGTAAAAATATGATATCAAGCCCGATGCAAGAGCAGTCTCTTAGAAGACGACTATTTATTTCGTTGAATTAATTTTATGAAACACGATCTAAAAAGAGTGTTGAAGTATCGTGGTAAAAGCTTGGCTCTCCGTGCTTGATAGACGATCACAAATCGCATACCAATAACGTCGTATCCTAATGTATGAACTATTTTCTTATTGCATTTCTGAAGGATTAAATAAAACAATGGTGAAGAAATGTATCTGAAAATAGATAGAGTAAAATAATTTCTTGTCATATGCAAGTTCAACAACATTTTGTCTTTCACATGTTAGTCACACACAGCTTGTACGAACGCATTTTCGAAAGAAAAGAAAAAAAAATACATTTCGAATTAACATTTGTTATCTTGATTTACAATACACTGCTGAAGATATTCAGTGTTATATCTTCTTTGATTTATTATCATCTAATTTTCTTTCAATATTTCACTTTTATCATTAAAAAAAATCGATTTTTTTTTAGTTCGTTGTTTATTGAACGAATTTCTATTTTAAGCATACAAACATTTGTATAAACTCTATGCCAATCATTTTATTTCTTAATACTTCTTGCAATTTATAATAATGTATATTGTAAAATTCTTGTGTTTCTCAGTGTATGCTTTTTATTTAAAAAAAAAAAAAGAAAACCCGATTCACTTAGCAATTTGATGGTAAAACATTCTTTTCAAAAAGTCCTGGACCCATAATATTTCCAGCTGGATAATAATTTGTTACAACATAAACTTCACGTCCATTAGGTGATTAAGCTATTCCAACACCCAATTTTCTCGATGATTTCCATACTAATTGTGTGAAATGACCGGTTTTTGGTGAAAATGTTGGACGCTGAAAATTATACATTGCTACTTCATCATACCAACTTTTAACTGCTTCTTTGGCAGACGTTTTTGCTCGACCATAAGATATCGATTGCATATATAGATTTTCTCCTCATGGTTCATTTCCAAGTTTATTTCCACTATGTTCGAATGTTGATGTAGCTGCTAAATATTCAGCATATGATTGAGCTATTTCATTCAATCGATGATCTATAACAAGTGATGATGCACAATGACGTGCACGATAGTAGTTATGTAATTTTAGCATTTCAGCATGGAAATTTGAACTCGTTAAGCCTTGAGTACGAACTAGAGCCTAAAAAAAACAAAGAACAATTTTTGTTGCATTCTTACTTTTATTGTTATTAACATACTTTGTCTACGTGATCGTAGAGGATTCATACTCATATCTGGATAAAATGCTGGTGGATATGGATATCGATGTCGAGAGTTATAGCTAAATCGCTTATCATGATGGTGATTTGATCGTCGTTTTGGACGCATCATAATTGGATAAAATGTTAGATCCCCAAACAAAACTATATTTATAAAAGATAAAAAGTCTAGCTTGAATAAGTACATTGATATAAATAAATATTTTCAATTAGTGTTTGATTGGGATGCACAACAAAAAACAATTTGTCAGAATAGGACACCTGTATGTTAATAGATATGTTTATGGATGGACGACCCTATCGTTGCTTATATACCAAGATGTATGAATGCTTCGAGTCGCGACATCAAGATATAATATAAACGTCATTATTTGTAGTATCAAAAAACAAACATAGTATATCTGATAAAAATAATGAAAATATGCAATCAATGATATCAAAATATGATTAATAATAAACAAAAAAAAAAAGCAAGTTTCATAATTGAGTCTACATAAAGCAATAACTTCTTTTTTTTGTTTGAAGTTATTATTTCAAATTTTAAATAAAATTACACTTCATGCAACTCTGAATTCAAGTGAGAATAAATCGAATATATGTTATCAAATTCTTCTGTTCATTTGATTCATCTACGAATATTCTTGACTCAGTTGCGTACATTGATCTTATTTACTTATTTTTTTTTCAATTAAAAAGAAAAAAGAACTGACGATAGAGTAGGTGTCATAACACATGCATGACTGGTTATATTAAATAGATAACAATCTTTGAATGATGCTAGTATAGTCAAACGAAAAGCAAATGATGAATGACACAATTCTATATTCAACAAATTTATATTATGAATTATTGATGATATGTATGGACTGAGCTTTTCGAATTTAAACTATTTTTCATTGTTTGCATTGTGTTTATAATTAAAAATTTGAGAAAGACTTTTTTTCTCTGTCCGTCATGGTCGAATAGAACTCATTCAGTCATATAATAGAAAAATATCTATTATATCATTAATCCCACATATCAAGACAAACAAGTGTGGATATTCTGATTTTCATGAAGTTTCGTTTTCTATATGTAAAACATACTTTGTCTTATGTAAATCAACAAGCTCTATCTGACCATAATGAGAAGAAAAATAAATAAATGACGCTGAAATTTTGAATTTTTGATACATTACATTCACTGTCAATACTTTAGAATTCGAAAATCTCAGTTCGTGTACATAATCAACAGTTCATATTTTTCTGCTGGTACGATTCTTGATTTGATCTGAATATGGCTAATGTCCACAAGTTACAGTACATACTATCTCATCTGCTTGTAAACATGTATATAATTCTCCGCACAACTGACATACAGAAATATGCTTATTCCTTCTCGAGAAATTTAGTATTATCTGTTTTACATTAATTAAAGTCAAAATTCATCTAAAATCAAAATTTTTAATAACTGTATGGAAGAAAATTTTTCTCATCGCTAACTTTAGAGTAAATTTTAATATAATGAAAAGTAATATTAATGCTAAAGCAACGATTTCTTCTTTGATAATTGTATATACTACACAGTAGCTTGCATTATTTATATTTATACATGCTAATTTTTGAAAAATATTATAAGGCGCAGATGCTTATGTGAATAATATGAACTAATCTTTGTAAATTATAAAAATCATCTCTATCAAATGTGAAAGAATTCCACTTTTCTTTTAATTCTTTATGTGGAAAAGTCTAAAAGATGTTTACATAAGTTCATTGGCACAAACAACTTTCTACAGTTATATCGTAAGAACAAAATTGAGCAAATTGTAATTTTAATATAACCAGCGACTCGAATGATCTATAATGTTGTTGAAGCTCAATATTCAGACCCTTTAATGATTACTTAAAATAAACTCAGATGGTGATCATCAAGTTCTTGTCCAAATCTCTAATGATAGATGAACGATTGAATGACAATAAAATTTACAACGAAACTATCCAATCTTTTAAATATCAATAATATAATTTTTTTAACTTTATCTTAAATAAGTTCAATAAGAACATTTACGCAGACAGATATTCGATGCTATGGATTACTACATGATATCTTCACTTTGTGAATGTTTCTTGATTTCAAGTATTTTTCATGAATCTAAACAATGGTCAAAAAAGAAATGTTCAGACCTATTTGTAAATTGACGTCATCTATATGAATACATATATATATATTGGAGATCAAGAAAAGCTGTAGTTGTTCTATTGATCATCACTAAACATTTTACATCTTACATTTTTAAAAAAAAATAAAATATTATATAATGTTTTGAAACGAAATATTGTTTTCTAGAGAATTTCATACGGTTCGATAAGCTATATAAGAATATGAATATTACAAAATGTTGATCTTGTTTCCAATAGAAAACTTGGAGGAAACCATAGAGATTTTTGAAACTTTCATGTATCCAGTTTTAGAGGAAGTAAGTGGAACTGTAGTTAGTCTACTATCCGATCTTTTCAAGCAGCTCGAAGAGTGGACCAACTTAAGTTAAAGCATACTCTTCTCATGCAATCTATGTGAAATTTTTATTTGTCTCTCTGGCTTCCTTTGTGTTGTAGCTAGAAACTAATGTTTCGCTCAATTCAAATCATTCAGACATTACAGAAATAGTTTTGTTTCTACTGAAAAATGTAAGATGTAAAGTGCTTAGTCATGCTCATGACCGTAATCCGATAAATATAGTGTAGAATTTATAAAAGAAACCTATTTAATGAATTCCATCTTTGTTGGATTCTGAATTTTGTTGATGACATATTTAAAAAAAGATTGGTTAATGAGCGACATTTGCGAGAGATGCGTATTCAATGTAATGATATTTATATAAAAATAACAAAGAAAATGTACCTTCTTTTATATTTCATGCCTAGTAGACACTAGACGATAATATCAAGAAAGAAAAGACAACAAACTATAATATGGTCAGTTTCTTCAGTAGAATTGTTGTTTTCTTATTAGTAGCATCAAAAATAAAAAGAAATTTTGCTTAACAAAAATGATTTTGCAAGTATAAGAGTATAATCATATCTCTTTCAATTGTATAGTATCTATGTGACAGATGAAAAATCGTATGAATATGAAAGTTTTTTACTCGGTTAGTAGTTCGAAATTGGCGAACTTAGAAACTCTGGTTTTGGAAACCTACGTCTTTAATAGGATGTTCAACATCATTTCAACGTTAAAAAAGTTAAATAAAATATAAGCATACATGAATGAATTTTTCCTATATCAGTTATTTCTATGTAATCAAAGCGATATTTAAGTTCTTCTATTGAGTTTATGCTGATAAATATTCCGACAACTATAGCAAGTTCTCTCTGAATTATATGAGAAATTCAATGTGTATGTACTGTTTATTCAAACTGAGCTTTTTTAAACACATTTGAGGAATACGACATAAATGCATGATTAAGATCGATTTGTTGTTCGACTTTTTGTATTTATTGCACCAGTGTAGTTTTCACAGACAGAAAGTTTATAACATGTGAAATGTTAGAACATTTCTTTTAGAAATCAACTATTTTACGTTGTTAGATTAATTTTGTGAAACACGATGTAAAAAGAATGTTCGAAGTATTGAA